>CEMT01388454.1:0-18090 GCA_900068985.1 Pterula multifida
AAATTCAGGTCTGCTCCTGACATCTTTCGAGCTGTGAGAGATGCTGTGACTGGTACGTTATCTCTGTATTTTACTGATGTACTTTCCTACTTTCTTTTTTTGCAGCCCACAAAGAAGCGTACGAGAAGGCAAATTACTTGCATCGGGATATCAGCTCTGGAAATATTTTACTCTATCGGACTCTTGAGTCTGGTGATGCTCCAGGAGATCAGAGAAAGTTAGTGTGGCATGGATTGCTTATTGATTGGGAATTTGCACGATGTCTATCAGAGAAGGAAGCGTTGCAGAATGAACGCACTGTATGTCTTTCATATATACGTATCGATTTTTATTGACACGCTTCATACAGGGCACCTACGCGTTTATGTCCCGACGAATGCTTGACAACCCACTGATGCCTCGTCAGGATGTTGCAGATGACCTGGAGTCGTTTTTCTGGGTTACTTTGTACATCTGCTTGCGCTTCCTCCAGACCAACTTGAACCCTAAATCCTTCCGGCGCTTCATGCATAACTGCTTTCAGAGTGACTGGAGTGCAGCTAACGATAATGACGGCACCTTGGGTCTTGACGGTGGCACAACGAGAGGTATATTTATCGCCAATCTGGGTCACATTTACGGTACTCGACTTGGCTGGATTCACCAAAAGCCTGTCGATAAATTTATTGCTGCTATGATACCAGCCCTTAGCGCAGTGCTCCCCGCACGGATTCAGCTTCCTCCACCTCAAGATCCTTCCACCATCGATGATGAAGCAGACAGAATACGTTCTGTCAAAGCTGAGGTTCCGAATTGTCAAATGGCCCAACACGACTGGTTCCTGGGAGAAATTGACAAATGCCTGCAGGATAAGTGGGATGAAACTGAGGAATCTATCGAGTACTGGGGCGAAAAGCACATACGCATGGTGGGCTCTGAGGAGCTCGCCGTCGATTCCCGAATGACTAGCAATAATGCAATCGGCAGCAAACGAGGTAGCGCCGAGGTCCACGGTAAGATGAACACCGTGTCCGGGTCGTCAAGCAAGCGTCGTAAGGTGGACATAAATGCAGCAGATGAAACGGAAATCCGACGCAAGAGCTTGCGTTCTGCGAGCCGATCGTGAAAGGGATAGCATGATAAGGCCACTCAGTCTCATGCTCAAAGTTCTGTATTGGTAGTGCTGGTTGTACCACTCGGACACAACTTCCACGTTAGAACGGATTAAAGCTGGTTTCCTTCTTGCTATCAGATTTTCCCTGTTTTGCCTATGCTTTCGATTCTCGCATTAACTTTGCCTTCTTTTTTGTCTCAAGTCATCAAGCCATCTTTTGTCTCTCAATAGCATATACCACACATGTATATCTACGTACTGATTGTATACGAACCTGCGTCCTCACTAGAGGCAACACAATGTAATATTTTGCAGCGCCATCTTGGAATATATACTACCTCTTTTGGCCGCTAGAGGCTACTTTTTCATAGCAACAGTGCTGACGTCCATATTCTTGAAACTGTAGACGTGTTTAGAATAATTACTTGCATCACTATGATACGAAGACCACCTGTAGAGTGCTGTTGTAGCAGTACAATTTAGAAGTATGTAAACTATGTAACATGAGTGTATACCAATGCTGATGGATGTAGAGTACTCACATGGACAAAAAAGTCATGCCTTGACATCATCGATCATCACTGACTACTGTACATGAAAACGCGGATTCCACTCAGCATCCATGTTCAAACGATTAGAGAAACGCAAACAACGCCAAGAAGAAGAAGAAGCCCTAGGCATTGACTGTGAATTGAAAGATATATTCGGGTTCAACAACACAGACTCTGACGAATCTCAATCTTCTGGAGCGGAGGAAGAGGAACTATGTGGTACAGAAGAGGAAGATAATGATGCGGCTGAATTAGCTGATGTACAACAAGGCAATGGAGGCGATGGAGCGGAAGAAGATGAAGCAAATGCTCTACCGCCCATTCAACACAAGGACCTGGCATTCTCCTCAGACGAAGACGACGGCGAGGGCGAGAATCCCTCTGTGGACCCTCCTCTCACCGTGCAGGAAGCCCTTTTAAACCCTTTTTACAACGTCGTACAACCTATCGATGCATGGGCATGCATCGTGTGTCCTGGTAAACTGCTCAAAACCCTGACAATCAAAGAAACCCATGCTCGTTCAGAGGTAATACCCCACGATGTACTTAAATTTCAGCTGCCTTCATACCGTGTGCTTTCTTTGTTAGGCACACCAACGACGGGCCAAAAAGTTTGAAATAGAGTCTAAAGATGCAGACCCACACAGTCCAGCGTGTCTTATCGCGCTCTCCCACGCGCTTGTTCCTCTTGAACTACCCAACGGCGAATCTAAACGGGCTCAAAAACGCGTCCGTGATTGTTTCCTGTCCCTTGAAAATCTAATCTCATCGTTCACGTCTTACAGAAGGCAAGACAAACAGATATTGCCTCCCGCCGTGAACGCCATAGAGCGAA
Organism: Pterula multifida; assembly: GCA_900068985.1. Classification (NCBI taxonomy): domain Eukaryota; kingdom Fungi; phylum Basidiomycota; class Agaricomycetes; order Agaricales; family Pterulaceae; genus Pterula; species Pterula multifida. The sequence goes on from CEMT01388454.1 coordinate 2,480, forward strand.
ACAAGTGAAACGAAGCAAGCCACTCGAAAACACCTCCCCCAAATCTGGCCCCAAAAAGACCACCACATCTGTGTCTACAAAACCGCCTAAGCCCACTGCATTCCCTACTCCAATGACAGAAGATATCATACCATCGCTCCGACCTAAGAAGCGAAAAAAGACAAAGTGCTCCTCAGACGATGAACAACAAGAACCGCAGCAACGAGAAGACAATGTATTGGAAGATGTAGTACCCTCTTCGGAGGTACCTGGATCAGCGGCTACACCTGAGCTTACAGAAGAGAAGCAAATGGTGCAGAAAGCTCCGATTCCGATTCAAAAGAAGCAAAAGAAAGATCGTGGGGAGTTGAGGATGCAGAGGAACAGCCCGAACGAGACGAAGAAGGTAAAGGTGATGCCTGGGAGAGCGAATGGCAAACTACCGACCAAGGCGACAGGGAAGAGAAAAGGAAGGCGGTGATCATTCTCTAGAGAGCTGCTGCCATGCTGCCGTGTGATTTCTTGTCCTTATTTTTATTATTGTTTGCTTCTACTTGCTGTGTGCACTCGCTTTGAACCAATAGATATAACACCCACCAGATAGTGTAAAACTTGGCGTAGAATACAAGTGTTCGCCAGTGGTATGGAGTCTAGGTATAAGTAATAGAAGGCAACAAGGGCGCGAGCATGATATATACCGAAACGCACGATGACCGCCTCAGTCATTAGAGTAGCAATGTACAGCAGGCATTACCGTAACGTCTGCAGCACCCGATCAGTCATCTCGATGACCTATGCAAGTTTAATGAGACCTCGAGACAGAAAAAACTTTTTTTAAAAAAAGACCTTGTGGATATCTGGCCTGTCACTCGGGTTCGCCTTCAACATTGCATCAATCAGATCCTTCAAGCCTTGAGTATAAGCAGAGTCCGGGTGTTTATACTGAGCATTTAACACTGCCATTGCAATCGATCCTCCTTGCTCTGTCGTCTGAGTGTTTTCGAATGGAGACCTGGAGTAGGCGAGGGCGTAGAGTGTACATCCTAGGGACCATATATCTACTTGTTCGTCCAACATCTGACCGGTTTTGACGTCGAAAAGCTCAGGAGCCCTATAAGCCATAGTGCTTTGTTCTGCTGCGAGGTCCTGAAGAGCAGGAGGCCCTGTGAGATTAAGTGTAGGAAGAGAGAAAGGAAACAGACTTGTTGATAGAGTGCCTGAGATCGCGTCTCGACATCGATTCGAGCTTTGACGGTGGAACCAAAGTCCATAAGGATAGGTGTGACTCCATCATCTGCGACCATCACGTTTCTACGTTCCAAAGAATATTAATTATCGATCCATGAGGGAGACGCAACCCCTGACCCAGGTTTTATATCTCTATGCGCGTATGGAACCACCTCCCCTATCTCATCGGTGTTTCCATTCTCATTAGCATGAGTATCGGCCAATTCCTGATCACCATCGAATACTACGTCTCCTCCGTTTGCCACACGTTCTCTCGTAATCAGTGGCACACTCGCTCCACCATCTCCTTCTGGTGCTGGAAAGTTTTGGTGATCATCATCCTCATCCTCATCTTCGTGTCCGCTGGGGGCACCATAGCCATCTGGTCGCGCCTGAGATTTCTGCTTTGGTGGCTTTCTGCGAGAAGACGAGACGGCTTGAGAGTTCGATGAGGATGGGTCGGATGGGGATGATATTTTGAGAGGAGCACGGTAGGTGTGCATTGCTCTGACGGCTTCGCAGGTGCCTTTAAACAAACGGACCATCTCTTGTTCTGGAAAATGGGTGCCGTTGACTACGTTGGCGTTTATGGCATCTTGAAGGTTACCTCGCTGGAAGGTGCAAGATTAACAATAAGCGTGATGTTGATTTATGAGGCATACTTTGTATAGGGGGAGGAACAGGTAAACAATTTTTCCATCGCCGTCTGGGTCTTGAATCACTGCAGAGTCCTGGAACCACCACGATGCTGAATCAGTAACCTTGTAGGCAGGTTTAAAATGGTGAGGGATGCATACCAGGATTCGGATAATGTTGGGGTGCCTGTAATGCGCAGCCCGAATCGTCAGTCAACAGACACGATGCATTTGTAAAGCTCATTCAAACCTACCGGAAGCGTCTGTATGCTTCGACTTCTCTCATGGCCTCTTTAACACCATCTGTACCAGTGGGACATCTTATCTTCTTGAGAGCAAATTGTCGCTGGGGGGAAAGAGTTACACGTCATTAACCAATACGAAGAGAGATACGTGCGAAGGACTCACACCACTATGCTCATCTTGGGCAAGGTAGACAAACGAGAAGCCACCCTCCCCCAGCACTTTTATAATCTTGACTATAATCAAGCACAACGCAACAATGTGTATCGTAAGAACAGATGTAACGGAGTTTAGCACAAACACGAACATGTTCGACCGTTGATCTTTACAGAGGCCGTTTTCTGACATAAACAGGAAGAAAAGGCATAGATTGCGTCCTTTACCTGATCTTTGATATTGTCAAGAGTGCGCATAAGTTGAGAGGGGGGTGGGCCGGGTGCTGGCATGGTCGCAAGCTTTGAGGTAGATTGGTGAGAAGCAGTGAGAAATTCAAATACATAAGTCCATTTCAACAAATTGTGACGATGTCAATAAACGGCATTACTACAAGGTGCACTGATCCAATCAGATCTTGTTTGTCAAGAGTCAGTCAGAAAGTTTCAAGGAAATTTTGCACATGTATCGGCTTTCATCCAGACCACTTCATTCTTTTGTTACGTCTTCCTCTTCTTCTCCTGCTAACGCTATTCGACTAGCCTCATCTGTCTCTTCACCCTTTGGACCAGAAAAGAGAACACCGACCCAAGCCGGCTCTCCCTATAAAAATGCACAAAAGCCAACTCATCCCGGTTCAAAAGGGAAGAAAGAGAAACTGAAAGTCCCATGGAAGAAAAAGCGGCTCACTAATTACGATACAGAGCGAATAGCAAAGTCCACAAAGTCAATCATCGATGCTGCTGCAGACTTGGACAGGGCCCCGATACTCCGTCCGGGAATTCAACCTCGTGTTCATACTTTAAATGCCAGCACAAACTTCTTTGTTCGTCACAGAGGAGCTGGTTATAACATACAATGGAAGCCCTCAAATGAACTTAAGAGGTATGAGGCTGGTTCTTCGCACGACAAGCAGCTTGGCACAATGGTGGAGATTTGCCCAGGAGATTTCGTCGAGACGCGTCGGTTTGTTTTTATTATTATTCTTGACTTTCATATCTGCATAAAGATATGACACTAATTGTCTGCTTAGGAATGAACTGGTTTCTCATGGGGTTGTCCTGACGGAAGAATTCTTCGAGGGACGCTGGCGACTTATCACCCTAGCCTCAAACGGGGAAATCTGGAAACCAATAGTAGACGATGTCATGTTCACCATTCCCGGCGTTGCATCTCAAGATCTCGCTACCAGATGTGGACAAGATATCATTACCCATCGTTCACCTGAAATCCTCGCCCGCATTGAAGTTCTGAAAATCATCCGAGCCGTTGAGCGTGATGTTACACCTCTCTACAATGCTCTTCAACTGACAGCGCATCAAGTCTACGATACTATAGCGAAGGATGATGAATGGACATCGATCACATTGTCTGATGCGGTGGCAATACTACAGCCAAACCAAGCGGGTGTACTTTCGGCGTTTGCGGTACATAAGCACCTGATGACGAGGAGCTTAGAGTTTGTCGCGGATTTTCTGTACCAAATCACCGATTTGGTTCATCTGAGGCCCAAATCTCACATAGAAACATTTAGAAAGGTGAGGGACATGATTCGAATAGAAAATGGACCTCTGCAGGATTTCGTTGCGAGGGCAAAGCCATTCTTGTTGGCGAATCGGGAGAGATTGATGAAATCGTGGAACGAAGAACCCGCTGCGAATTCCCTGGTAGGACAACCTGATTGGACAGAGAACGATCGTACATTCCTGAAATTCCTACAACTTACTTTGCGATCAACTCGCTCGAACCAATCGGATCCGTATCTGGTTCCTGTACTTTCTATTCTTAAGGGATTCGATCTTAATTCTGGGGATTTTAACGAGTCGCACGTCTGGGATTTGCTTCTGGACATAGGTTCCATGGCCCCATGGCAGGACCTCACTTCTCTCCAGCCAGATCTGGCAGATCGGCCCGTGAAGGGCAAAGAGATAGATATCAAGTTTGTTGAGCATCTTCATGAAGAGGATGCAAGGGCCTCTATGCTCAAGAAAGAGGGGTTACATGCTCGAGATCCTCTTGAGAACATCAGACACGACTTTGGAGATCTTCCGGTGTATGTCATTGATGATATAGGAGCCGAGGAATTGGATGATGGTCTATCCATTGAACAGATCCCTAATGAACCAGGATGTTTCTGGATCCATGCGCACATTGCTGACCCAGCCTCGATCTTACCTCCCACACATCCTTGGGCAATAGACGCACAGAGACGAGCTGAAACGATCTACTTTAACCATCAGACTCTTCCCATGCTTCACCCAAAAGTTGTGAACCTATGCAGTCTTGGGTCACCTCTATCTGCTGGTAAGCCGGAACGAGTGCTAACGTTCAGCACGAAATTGGACGACGCCGGTCGTATCAAAGATTATAAAATCCGAGCAGGGCTGGTGAAAAATATCAAAGTTCTTCGATACGATGCAATGGACGATGCTCTTGGATTAAAATTCGACGTTCCCAAGCACATATTTCCATTTGGGGGGGCTATAACGCGGTCTCCTTCGCCATCTACCCTGTCTGATACCGACATGAATCAACTTCGCCTCCTTTACAAAATCGCTCTGAAGCGCATACGGAACCGATACGATGATGGCATGTGTATCTTTGCCAGAGAGAAAGTGGTTGTCTCACTTGATAGTAAGGCACCTACTTATCCCCTTGGCCAAGCTATGCAATATTCTGGATTTCCCGATTGGACCTATAAAATTGAGAACGCCGAACTCGCTGATCTGGGTTCTCGTTCCATTGTAGCGGAAGTAATGAAACTTACCTGTAGAGTCGCGTCCAGGTTCTTCCGCGACCGCGGAATTCCTGCTATCCGTCGTAGTGCCGCCGCCAGCACCATCTCTGACCTGCCCGCTGTACTCAAGCTTCGTTCAGAACGAACTGTTATTACGCAGGTCAATGCAGCGCCCTTTGATATTGTCTCAACACCGCCAGTGAATACTCTTGAGCCAAGGGAACATGCTCCTTTGGGTGTCCCTGCTGGAGAGGGGTACTGTCGCGTTACTTCTCCGCTGAGAAGATATTCGGATTTGGTGGCGCACTGGCAAATTCATAAAGCGCTCCTTGGAGATGCGGGTTCAACGAGTGGCATGAAGGAGCTGGGCCTTTTTACGGAGCAGTGGCTCACCGAATACAAAGACCACCTTACGGATCAAGAAAAACGACTTAAGAACATTGATTCGGCTCATGAGAAATTTTGGCAAGCATATTACCTGAAATCATGGCTCGAGGGTCGATTAAAGTCTGAGGAAGCCAGGAACGTAAAGAACGAGTTCGACGCATTCCTGATTTCGGACCTGTTTGACACTACTTTTTGGCCGGGGTACGCGGCAAAAATGTTGATACCGGAACTTGGGATGATTGCGGAGTTGTCCGGATTGAAATCTGGGGAGATTGGGAGATTGGATTGGACGAAGGTAAAGCTGGCTGAGGCGCTTTTAGGTGGAAAGCCGAGGACCGCATTCACCAGATTGTAAGGGCTATACGTGCCACGCCTTTTCAGATATCAGGCTATCTTCTGGTTTTGGATTGTTTTGCTTATAGTAACATGTTAGAATTAATCAACTTCAAACTCTCATCTCAGTCCATTTTTTTGCTTTTATCAATTACACATAAGTTACTCGCCCGCGGGCTTGATCCTTGGGCTCCAGACCAGAGAAGTCTAGCCATGTGACCATAAAATCACCCCATTCCAGAAAAATGAAAAAATGTAGAAAAGCAACATTGATTTGTGATTTCTATTCCTCGTTCTCTCTTCCTTCCCTCCTCCCGCTTTGGAACCACCCATGTCCCTCTTCAACTCTACGGGGCCTAGCGTTCATGACTGGCCCGCTATTATCGATAGTGCTAGGGTCTATTTACCAGAATCAAAGTCTCATATCGCACTGCTTGCCTGTATTGCCACACCCGTCGTTGTCGTTCTGTTAAACGTGCTAAGGCAATTGGTACGTGTGGTCTGCTAACTGGATTGCTCCTAGATTTTTTGAGACTGAACATGGACTCCCAGCTTCCTCGTAATTGCTCCGATCCACCCCATGTGTTCCACTGGGTGCCTATTATTGGCTCCGCCGTCGAATATGGGACAAATCCCGTCAACTTCTTGATGAAAAACAGAGAAAAAGTACATCCACACCTTTCTTATCACTTCTTGGAGATGCTGACACGGTTTGTGCCTTGGTAGCATGGCAATGTGTTCACTTTCACTATGCTTGGTCGTCGTATTACTGCCGCTCTTGGTGCAAAGGGAAATAACTTTGTGCTGGGTGGAAAGACTCTTGATTTCAACGCCGAGGACGCTTACACTGTGTGTCATCTACGCTCCTACGTATTATCCAATTCTGGTCCTTATCTTGATTGATAGCACTTTACTACTCCCGTTTTCGGCTCTGATGTCGTCTATGATGTGCCCAACGAGATTTTCATGCAACAAAAGAAATTTGTCAAAGTCGCTCTCTCTACAGAAAAATTCCGCTCTTACGTCGGCATGATAGAAGAAGAAGTCGAAGACTTCATTGGTAGCGATCCCTCTTTTGAAGCTGCCCACAACAAGAATTCGAAAGAGTGGAGTTCATTCGATGTTGTCAACGTCTTCCAGGAGATTACTATCCTTACTGCATCGAGGACCTTGCAGGGCAAGGAGGTTCGAGCTGGATTGAACAAGTCGTTTGCACAGTTGTACAATGATTTAGATGGTGGCTTCACCCCGCTCAATTTCTTGTTCCCGCACCTGCCCTTACCAAGCTACCGCAAGAGGGATATGGCTCAGAAAAAGATGACCGATTTCTATATCGATATTATCAAGAAACGTCTTGAAACTGGTGAAATGGTGCATTTTTATTCCGATTTATCTGATGTCATAAACTAAACATTTCATGTTTAGGATGAACCCGATACTATCTCTTCTTTGGTCGAGCAGCGCTATAAGGATGGCAGGCCTCTCAAGGACTACGAAGTCGCTCACATCATGATAGCACTTCTTATGGCTGGTCAACACACAAGCTCTGCTACTGGTTCTTGGACCTTGCTTCATATTGCTCGTAACCCTGATGTTGGGTATGTATCGTCTCCATCTGAATTGTCAAGGATCCCAGTCTCATTCACATGTATTTAGTCAAGCACTCTACGACGAACAAATCAAACATTTTGGCACACCTGATGGTCGTCTCCGCCCAATGACCTACGACGAACTGCGTGAACTCCCAATCCTCGACTCCGTCATCCGTGAAACCCTCCGCGTCCATCCACCCATTCATAGTATCATGCGTAAAGTCCGTGATGATGTTCCAGTCCCTGCTACCCTCTCCGCCCCTATCAGTCGCAAGACCCAGGACAACGTGTATGTTGTGCCCAAGGGCAACTTCGTTCTTGCTTCGCCTTCAGTCAGTCAGGTTGACCCGGAAGTCTGGGTTGATGCTACTACTTGGAACCCCGCTAGGTGGAGAGATGAAAACAGTGTAGCAGCCAAGACAAAAGCCGCTGAAGTGGGAGATGGTGAAACGATTGATTATGGGTATGGTGCTGTTAGCAAAGGCACGGAGAGTCCGTATCAGCCATTCGGAGCTGGCCGACATAGATGTATTGGTGAACAGGTATGATTTTATATCTGTTGATCTGTTTTTCAATGCCCTAATCGTCTTTTCCTCTAGTTCGCTTACCTGCAGCTGGGAACGATCATCACCACTCTCATCCGTAACCTCGAATTCAAGCTACCTCATGACGTGCCAGAGCACAATTATCATGTAAGTTTCCTGTCACACACCCAGCCTACTGGTTCTCATTCAGCTCGTAATTAGACTATGATTGTTATGCCCAAGCATCCTCGGATGGTTCAATACAGGAGGAGAGCGAATTAAGATTGATACTACATATATTTTATCATACCCACACGAGATCTCAGAATTGTTTGCTTAATAGACATATACGGCTGATACGTTAATAATGCATTAGGAAGTTGTGCAACATGTAATGGCAAATTGTGGAGCAGAAGTACAGTGCGTTAATAGTGAAAAGAACAAGAATAAGTTAATGTGACGGAACAATCCAAAGTGCAAGCAAATAAGATTCCAAGTAGTCGAGTTTAGCATTCTCAATCCTCCCAGCCTCCCATCTCCATATCCCTCTTCGCTCTCAGCATACTCTTCCTCTCCTCGTCTGTTAGACAGGCCCATTCACCGATGCCTCCAACACTCTCAATTACCTCCTCTTCCCACTTCTCCTCCAAGTCGAGCTGTTTCTTTGTTTTCTTCTTGGGAGGAGGTTTAGGGAGAGGCGGAGGTGGCGTACGTCTATTGGGATGTAGTGGAGCAATTCTGGAGAGCATGCTTCTGGATGATTTGAGGTAGGGTGAATAAGCTGTCGTACGGCTCGAAAACGGTGTCGAAGGGGAAAGGGAACCAGGCTGGGAATTGACGCGGCGAATTAGTTCAGTCATGGGGGTTGACTTGGACGGTTTGTAGGACGGTCGGGTGTGTTTGGGCTTTACACTTTGGCGCGATGGCGATGATGGAGTTGCAGTACGGTTGATGGATGGAGATGATGTGGTAGGAAGTCGCCTGGATGGCGAAGATAGGATGATGGGTACAGAATTATGTTCTTCCTGGGGAGGAGGGTCGTTTTCCTGTACAATGCACTCAGTATGAGGTCTTGGAGTAAGAGTAGAGAAAGTCTTGCCTTGGCTGCCCCTACTTCCTTGACCGCATCTTGTGGGGAAAGATTTTCCAAGGCAACAGGCGCAGGCGTCGCAAACACGTCTTCGCCCTCAGACTCCAGACGCCGTTTGTTTTTGCCTCGAGCGTTTTTGCCCGTCGTCTTTTTACGTTTTGGGCTTGCTTCCCTACTCTCCTCGGCTGCTTTACGTTTGTTCGACGGGCTTTGAACGGGAACCAGCGATACGAGGAGCTCCTCGTCAGAGTCAGGGACTATCTGAGTTCGTCCGGGGAAAGGAAGCATAGGTTTAGACGAGCGAGAAGTGCTCTTCGGCTGAATTGGGGCCATGGGATCCTCATCCTCATCCGAACATATAAGCTCTTTGCTCTTGAATTCAACCTCCTTTGCTTTGGGTTTAGCTTTCCCCTTTCTCTTGGAAGACCCATTTTTTCCTTCAGTCCCGTCCTTCTTCGTTTGTTTCTTATGCTGAGCAGTTTTCTTCTTCTTGGGAGCTGGCTTAGGTCGGCTACTCCATTCGTCTGAGTCAAGCTGGAAGTCTTCGTCCGTCTGGCATGGATCGCGGCGAGGATTCCTGAAGACTACAACTGTGTCATGATCCGATACAGCATGATCTCCTTCTTTATCTGACTCAGGGAGAGGCGTAAGAGAAAGTTCCGCAGAAAGGCCAGATTCACTCAGAGGATTATCCTCTTCGCCAGGAAAGCATTCTATAGGTGGTGCGTCCATTGAAGTATCGAAGAACGATGAAGGAGGGAGTGGAGACATAGGAGCAGCTGCCTGACGACGAGGTGGTCCCGATGGGAGCGGGAGAGAAGATATAGTGGATTCAATAAGGTCATCAGAAGGTGTCTTCTTCTTTGGCTTGAGTTTGGCCCGCTCGGCCTTCTTTTTCGGCCTCTCTGTGTAATCATCATCATCCGAACTAATATCAATAATGTTTGAATCAGCGCAAGAGCGTTTTGTCAAGTTTCTTTGTCGGGTTTTTGCGCGGTCTGCGATACTGCTTGGTAGAGGAATGGTGTCAGAATGACTAGGGCGTTTATCGGGTGAGTCCATAAGCGAGGATGACTGGATAGGATCTGAGGCCATCTTGGATGCCCTCTTTCGTGGTCTAGGTTTGGGTCTGCCATTTGCGTCAAGGTAACTACCATTAGAAGAGGTTATCGATGTGTCCGGCATAGATGCTTGTTCTTGGAGCTGAGTTGTGAAGTTCGAAATATGAGATATATCTGTAAGGTGGGATGAAGATAAACTGAAAATCTGCCAAGAAATCATACCTTTTGGACTATGTCTCTCATCCTCACTGTCGAGTACAACATCATTGTCCGACAACATAGCGATGCTGCAGATGGGAAACAAATTGCAAGACTGTGATGATCATGTGATCGCGTTTGTTGAATTCACGTGTAGAGTCATTCATCAGTATTCGGATTCTGCGTTTAACTCACTACTTGAGGATAGAACACAGAACTAAAATACCAAGGGACCATTAAGAAGATATTTTCTGATATGAGCTGCTGAGTTGGGTTATAGTTTTCGGAAAGTGTGGGTGACCCAGTTCACCTGAACGGTGCAGTCACCAGTCACTAGTGAAGTAATTATCAACACGTGACCATCTTCCCCTTGCCTTTTGTCTTCAACTCAGACTGCGCTCTTGCTTTCACCAAACAATGTACAGTTTCTATTAGAAAGGACGAAGCGGCGATGTATGAACTGGATTAAACACTTCAGATCCTCTAATCAGCCTCGGATACTGCTGAGGCTAGCTCCTGGTGCTCCTCAATCAAATGCAACACATAGATAATAAGCAAGCCTATCCCAGCGGCGATTGTTCCTATTAGGATCCAAGCAAATGACCTCCACGCCAAGGAGAAAACTCGCAGCAGGATAACTAAACAGCTTTCCATTCAACTGTGGTGGCTAACGAAACGACTGATACTGCGTACCAATGATAGTTCGAGAAGCCTGTGGTGACATGCTTTGCGTCACACTTCCGACTACGAGCTCTAGGAAGCAGACATTTAGACAAGGCGGATTCTCCAAAACCAGATTTTCATACCTAGTCGACAAGGTAGCATACTTGTGCAAGCCGCTTCGAACCTTCAAATTTCAAAGCTTGCATGACCCTCGATATTAATAGCCTGGCTCTGACAGGATCTGAGAACCAACCTGTCGTGATTCACTCCTTTCTCGGATTAGGGTCGGCTTACAAGTTACAAGAGCTGCGCAAATTTGATAGTTGTGGGAAGTGATTGAGTTGGGGAATAGCATTACATATATTAACGGAGGGAGTCGCCCGTTATGCTAAGGTCTGTTTCATACTATCAGATTACCCTTGTGCACACTCTACATCCTTTAGAAGTAGCCTTATCAGGTACAAGGTTGGTACGCAAGCCAACACAGAACGAAGTCTCGTTGCGAAGCTTTCTAGCGGCTTTAGAGTGTGTAGATTACCTCCACCACACCATTACGCTGTGTGCCTCGTGTCGGTTATAGCTTGAGAACTATTTGGACCGAAATAAAGGTCCGCAGTTGCTTGCATGTGTGAGATATGACCTTCGGGAGAAATCTGACCAGGGTTGAAAGCAGAGGCATCCACGGGTTACCGTAATTAAGAAGCGCAAAACGAGTCCATGGGGTAAAATCACCACAATAGCAAGCTCATGAGTAGCTGCGCGTGCGCAGTATCATTATCATTATCCACCAGGTGATAATTAGAGAAAATCTTATTCGGCGATGGGATAATGGCTCTCGTGCAACAGTCATGGGCAACCGATACGCTTGTTTCAGCAAGTTTTGTCCTTTTCTGTCTTCTCAGTTTCCGGGCTGGTTAATCGAGGGAGTATGGCCTAATAAATTGCAGTCTCGAGCCTGATTGATGCTAGCACCAGAAGATGCATGATCATCATCAAAACTTGAAGACTCCCTTGGATAAGAGGAAAACATTGAATCCTGGACTAACGGATTTGCAAAATCATGACAAAGATGATGCAACGTTAGGAGAGTCAGGGCATCCGCTCTGTCTGCACCTCGGTTGGTTTGGCCTTCTTATGAACTCGCCCCTCAGGCAAGTCTCTACCCTCATCCTGAGATTTTGCAAGGACCATTACGTTGAACTTTTGGTAACGGTAGTAATCCTCTACTACACTCATTCCACAAACGCTCTATAAAAGCAAAACTGTCAGTGATGTGAAAAGAGGCTTAGAGAAAGGATCTATGACAGTACCTTGAACACCTCCACAAGAACAAAAACTGAAGGGTTGTCCAGATCGACTTTATAATCGTCCGGAATACATTTTGCAATCTCCTGAATGAGCTGAGGGCGAGTATAGGTTGTGTGGTTGCGGGTGCGGAGCTCGATCCGATACTGATAGGCAGACTAAAGGATCAGAATTATGAACCCATCTCAAAATTTGAGAAAACTGACATTTTTTTCGCCCACCCTTTCTTTGTTGAAGAAGGGCACGATAAGACGACGACACAGAATTGCAATCTCTGATAGATTCGCGACGCATGTGTCAGACGAGGGGATCATCCTTTGTGTATACCTTAATAGCAGGTATAGCAGATTCAACGCCAGCATCACCGATGGGGGATGGAGAAATAATCCATACCTGGTTCGTGATGTACCCGTCTTTTCTACCTGCTGCACATGTGCTTGCACGAGCTTGACAGGGTCAACTGGAGGCCTACAGCTAATGAAGATCACTGGTGATGAGAGGCCGAGTTGAGCACAAGGGAGAACTAATAAGTACAGGAAGAAGTTATACCACAAGGTGTGTTAGTTACACAATTAGCTCCAAAGAAGAGGACCTTAGTTCATGATAATCACCACAAAGCAGAGATCTCACCGAAGCGTTGATGCTCTTTCCTAGGTTTCTTCATCACAGCTATCTCCTTCGCGATCTGCGCTTCTATGCTCAACTCTTCGGAAGCAGATGATTGGCCTCCTTCTACAGCAACGGGAAGGGGTGCGGATTCATCATTATCGTCATCGGAGTCGTCAGAATCCTCTGGCCACATGTCTGCCGCTATCTAACCCCGTGGTCAGATGTGAAGTTTTCACGTCAGACTCGCCAATGAAGACAGCGTAGGAAATTCATACAGCGTCAAACAAGTCGTACAGCTCCCCGACCGCCTGGCTTTCTTTCCCTTTGATACACGACACCCAGATACCAGGCCCTTCAATAGTCCGTTTACTCCAGATTGGTGTGCCATCCTATCGCAGACGGTGGGTGATCCTACTTCATGAGAATGATAAGAAGTGAGAGTATGAGAGTATGAACGTACATGGCGATATTTGCGCTTCCGGCCTGACCGTTTTGACACGTCAGTGGGCATTGGATTGCTTCAACGTAAGGATTGTGGTAGGTAAGTTAGAAGATAAGATTGACGGAGCGATCAATCATTATGTATGTAATCACAATTTTGGCCCCCCTACCTCTCCAGCTCCAAGACAATTATATCACGCCACACGTTATGCAGTATTGTACAAGTTCACCTGCTCATGGTGAATCTACTTATGATCATTCTTCAAAACTTCAAACTTTGAGAACGACCCTCCCAGTGATACGACCATGAGCCAGGTCTTCCAGAACCCTGCGAGAAGAAATCAGAGCAAAGCTGGACAAAGATGATCAAGACCACCTACTCGTTGAGATCCTGGAGTGTCTTGACCTCTACCTTGCATTTGAGCTTGCCCCGAGCAGCAAGATCGAGGACCTCAACAGAGTCTTGAAGGGTCCTATTCCAAGTCAGCCGTGCTAGCACCTACGCCTGCGTAAAACCAAAGGACGATACCCAACTCACCCAAGTGCTGAACCTACAATCTTCAAACCCTATATCAACCGGCTTTTAGTCCTGGTACGGAACTTTAGGCTATCTGGTGTTTACTTTAGCAATTATGACCGTTATAGGGGCTTGAAGGAGGGCATTTCCAGGCATTCCGACGGCCACCAGCGTTCCATTGCTACGTAGGTACATCACTGCTTGATTGAAGGGTGCACCCTTTTTCCAGTTTGTCAGTCTTCAATTGACTCAACATCCGAAAGAACAAGACGACTCACATCGCCAGCTGCAATGACAGCGGCGTGGGGTCCTTTCCCATCTGCAGCAGCCATAACATCTTGGATAATGTTCTTGCTCTCACGAAAATCAACCCATTTCTCTGCACCGAGACTCATCGCCAGCATTCGCTTGTCTTCTCCGGTATCTATCAGTCCAATATTCAATTAATCAGGTTATGTCCGTCTGGATTAACTCTATTACTTGCCAATGGCTATAACTCGCAGACCTTTGGCCACTGCAATCTGTACCGCTAGATGACCAAGCCCACCGCCAGCTCCAGATATAGCTATCCAGTTTCCAATCGTAGCGTTAGAACACTTGAGTGCACCATAGACAGTTAGACCCTGTCCTGCTAGTGAGTTTGATACCACAGGTAAATTGACTAACGTTACCGCGCAAAGAAACGGAGCAGCTTGTGCACCATCAAGTTCCTTTGGAATGGGTGTGAGGTAGCTTACGTACGAGACCTATCATATCATGAGATGGTCGTTATCATGGTAGATTGATCAACAAGCTGAATCCACCAGATATTGACAAAATGTCCCATTGATCTGGTACCCAGAAGAGGATGCTCGAGCTACGTGGCAGCCTAGGAGATCATATAAACGGGGTCAGAGGGGGATAGTATCTGGGCGTGCGAAAGGAAAACTTGCTGAATTCTGCGCCTTGTTGACAACTCTCACATCTGTCGTCAGCAAAATCAATGAAAGGTGTAAAGACAAAGAGCAGACGGGACGGTGTGAAGATGGACTGACCTTCCGCAATTCTTTGTAATCCACTTTATTCCAACACGGTCTCCCAGTTTTATGGCAGAATCCTGCGTGTGCTCGCCAATAGCGACGACAGTCCCAACGCCTTCATGACCACCAACGACGGGGATACTTGGTTTGATGGGCCAATCGCCTAGGATTGCAATTGTCATTTCACATCCAACTCAAATGCGGATCACAACCCACCATTCTTGATGTGCAGGTCAGAATGACAGACACCCGTGTATTCCATCTTAACCAGGCACTCCCCTGGAGCAAGTTCCGAAGGCTGTTTTACGGGATAATCATCTCGGATAACGAAATCCTGTTGGATAGTCTGGAGAACAGCAGCTGTTTGGGTTTTAGGGATATCGTAGGCTGTCATATTAGTGGTAAACTTTGAAAGAAGTAATGGTCTACAACCTCGTTATTATGGTGGGTTTTATAAAGTGGTAGAATACACTCATCCGGTTACGTTGGAGGCCGAAACATTGGTCACTTGACTCGCATAATATTGAAAGTAACACGGCTCAAACACAGGATGGTAGATAAATGGATAAGCTTACAGGAACATCTCTATCATGAGATGCGGAATCAACCACGCAAGGTGCAAAGCCTTGAACACGGATTGAGACTTGGCCCTAAGGTAGGGCCAGTAGGAAACCACCCACCCCACGAGATTGAATGTGAGAGATTTGGCAGAGAGCTGCAGAGAGGATACTTACCTTAGGCTTCTTACGTACCCACTTCTTGCGACCACTATCCTCCGATGCTTCAGCATGAGTCAGTTTGAGCGCGAAGGTTAGTGAGGGCCAATGCCCCCTACATATGGAGATACAGTTAACATTGTCATAATGCATAGCTTTTTGGTGGATCCCCTGTTGGTTAC
>CEMT01388460.1:3517-14610 GCA_900068985.1 Pterula multifida
TTGACAAGCCATCCTGCACTCGAACCCCAAGACAGCCTTCGTTCTCGGATTATGCTTGCAACCTAGTGGCTATAATGTCATACTGAACCATCAAATATAGCCTCTGTTGCACAATCCTGCTACAAAAATGCGTACGTACTTATTGTCTCCACACCTGCCACTGCTGACGTACCAAAGGTCATCCCTTTTTGGTGTCATAACCATATGATATAACCGGAGAAGTGAAGGATGAGATAGTCGCATAGTGATGCGGAGAGAAGTCCAGCCACCACACCTTGAGGAAGAAACAAACGATGGTTTGGCTAGCGGGGATTTTGTCAGTCAGGTATTTGAGGCCCTTACACCAATTTGGACGCGTTGAGGACTGCGTTTTGGATTTCTTTGATTGCTGCTGTTCCCAAGCGTATCTGCCAATTTTCCAAGGCGAGTTCACACGACTGGATGGCAATTCCACTCCAACGGACCAACTATGTCAGCAATACTGGCGATTTCAATTCTCGGTCTTTGTCTTGATCATTCTTCATCGTTTTCTGTTGGTAATCTCAACGTCAATAGAAGAAATAGGAGTTGAGTTGACCATGCTGAATTTATCTCGTACAAAGCAAGCTGTCAATCCTGAGAACCAAACGCTTCAAGTTGACACCAGTCTATTCTGTAAACACTACGTCTGTCAGCGTTAAAGGAAATACACCGGAGTGTCCTCTACACATCTGTATATGGTGGCGGTTCGGAGCCAGAGCCACCTCCTCGTCCTAACCTCTCCTCTCTTGTGAGATCCCTCATGATATTCCTCAGCTGCTCCAGATCCAGACCTGTCAAAACTATGTGCACAGGCTGATTCCTACTACTGCTGGCCGAGGCAGCTATTGGATGATTATCTGATCGGGACCGAGGGTTGGTGATCATAATTGTCCCAGGTTCAGAAGCACGAAAAGTGTTCGCTGATACGATATTTGCCACTGAGTTGGTGGTATCAGCCACCTGGCGAGATTGGGTTTGATTTGCTTGTTTACGCAGAGCCGTGGGAGACACAAAGGATTCTGCCCGTTGTCCAAGGGTGCTATCAATCGGATGCATCTCGGTTGCTTGTAAACTGTCGTAAGCGAAATTGTCTCTTTCTGAAGAGCGACGGAATCTGACTTGGCAGAGGGTAAGTAAGCACAAGAGAAAGCCTTGTAAGAAACTTTACCATTCGTAAAACTCCCAAGCAAAGAATTTGGTCTTCGAGACCTTGCACCAACAGCAATAACCTGCCTTCTAGCTTTGCGCCTAATCCGGAGCCCCCACCAAGCTAGGATGATCAACACGAACAGAATGACGACAGAGGCCACAACTATTCCGGCGATAGCACCAACAGGCAAGGTTGGAGATATGTTCAGGCCAGCACCGTCAGGTATGGACGTCGAAGGGGATAGGTCGGTGCTAGTACTTTGAGGGGAAGAGCTCCTATTTGCCCCTACTCCTCCCTTCTCTCCCGCGCCTCCTGCTGCTCCACCTGCTCCGCCATCACTCCCGTTACCGCCAACACTGCCGTCAGTGCCATTACCGCCTTGACCGCCACTAATACCGTCACCGCCGTTGCCACCAGTACCCCCATTAACACTGTCACCGCCATCACCACCAGTACCCCCATTAACGCCGTCGCCGCCAGTACCACCAGTACCACCATTAAAGCCGTCATCGCTATCGTTGCTGCCACTGCGGTCATCGCTGTCATCGCTTTCATCGCTGTCATCACTGTCATCGCCGTCATCGCCGTCATCGCTGTCACCGCCATTACCACCATTAATACTGTTGCCACCACGTGTTCCTTCTACTCTTACTCCGGATCTGGGACGAAAGTGATTGGGAAAGGAACTCCTCCCCTGATCTGTGGGACTAATTAGGGATAGTCTAGACGTACTCATCCAGGTGAATGATACTTGACAACTCACCTACTGTGAGGGTCCAACTGATATGGAACAGGTGGAACAATAACGCTAGCACGGAGGTAGTCTTGCTTGACCTACTGGCTGGCATTGAGTTTAAAGGTGGAATAACAGGAATCTGAAGGCCAAGAGTGACATCTTATTTAACACTGTGGAGCGAACCCAGGACGCTATACACAGCTAACTCCAACTGATGATAAATAGCATATATCAGAGATGTTCTGGAGGATGATTTGATAGACTGAACATATCCATCATGGCGTGCGTACAGAAGTGATCTGCTGAATGAAGCGAACCGATTTGTTCGCTTGGTACTCGCATATAAGCGTATTTTTAGACTGAGTTGGTGATAGAGACTGAGTAAGAAGCAGGGACTAGGGAGAGCGTAGGGTATTTCTGCGATAGTACCACAGTTCAGATGAAAGACATCATCTCATAGGAACATCAAGATTGCCATCTCGTGGTAAGATTGCCGAACACTCAGCCAACGAATTGGACCGACGACGTTAGTGACCAACATATTGGTGAACTTAAGAACAAATCAGGTGGGCTAGGCAAGTTGCCATCAATATTAGTGCAGGTTATGATATTGGTTGTCCTGCCATAAAGTCAGAAAGTGGATTACAAGTGATTAAAATTCGCAAAAACGAACCAGAAGGCCGAGAAGCCCAAGTACAGCTCGATGCACCGCAACACAACAGTAGTATGAGTAAAAGTAAACGAGTTGAGTCTAAGGAGGAAGAAATATTAATCAGGCTAACCAGCGTTTGTTGCATTATTTTCAGACCAATCCTTCTCAGATGTCGAGTCTGAGATGTTCTAGACATTTTGCAAAATTACTGCAATTCGATATTTGCTTGTTGAACCGATCGATGTTGTAGTGGGCCGGGAACCAGCGGGGTCTACCACATCACTGTTTAGTATTAAAAATGGCACAAAAGAAAAGAATGGAGGACAGGTTTGTGCACCCCTCCTGCAGTTAAGTCCTCCGCACGACTTTCCACCTTTGACCAGTACTTTTGTGCGATAGTTTCCATCGCTTCGATCCCATTATTTTCTTGCTGTTGCTCTCCGTCGCTCCTTTTGCCCCTCTTTTGCCGTTTCATTTGCGACAATCACAGCATAATTAGCCGAAAGAAGATGGTAGAAGATTGCAATCTATCACCGTGGAGTGTTGGAGGAGACAAACCAAAGAGCGTCCCGGTCGATCATCACTCGACATCCTTCTACCATTCCCATCTTGCCGCACAACTCCTCTCTAGAAATCACCACCATCCCGATCATCTCCTCGTGTCAATTTTATTTGCACATAAATGATGTCGCGGGGAGTAATTTGAGCCGAATTACCACCAGTAACTCGCATGAACCTTGGCGCGGCAGAACGCTGAGGAGGCTTGATTACACTATGAAGGGGCTTTCTGTTGACCAAGTTTTATACTATGAAATGGTTATACTATATATATCTCGTGGTTCTATATATCTCATACTAAAGTATCCTTTGAAAGAATGTGAATAGTCTTCGCTCGACGGGCAAAGTAAAATGGGCGAACATAGACGTGATAGAATTTCGGCGACCAGAGGTACACAGCGATGGAGACAGGAAGATGTCGTAGTCAAGGCTTCAGTGCATCCTAGCCACTGGCAAGCATCTTGGAATTCGATCACTACACATATCCATATCGTGGCGGTATCGCCCAACCCTCTCTTCCCTTACGATATCCCTCCTAATATCTCTCAATTGTTTAAGATTCCGAGCTAGAACTGCTCTGATCCATGTTAGCGCTGGTACAAAAAACGCTGCTGACGATCCACTAATTAATTATCGAATATAACTTTAAAGGCCGGATGATCTGCCATCGAGACTCTGTGAAGAGCAGGAATAAATGGTCGAACTTGCACTTTTTTGAGCAAGTCAGCACGTACCATACTCCTCTCCGTTGCTTGTGAACTCTCATACGTGCAACCAGCACATGTTTTGTAATAAAAACCACGGAATTGAGAAGAGACTTGGGCAAAATAGAACGCACGCATCTTCGTACAGCATAACCAAGACGTACGATCAGGTCCGATTTGCTGCCTAGTCCAGGAGTACCGCCGAGAAGATGGTCATTATGAACATAACGCCCGATAATGCACAGATTGCGGCTATGAGCGAGGCGCCACTCTGTGAAATTTGATTATAGGTAAGCAGAAGAGAAAAATGGCTAGAGAGAAGGCGTCTTTAAATCACGAAAATTGATGGACGATATTCGCGCCGGGGTACCAAAAAGATTATGACGTCCAACCACTGTCAAATATGCCGAAGACGGTGCGTACTAGGCTATCCCATGCATCGATATAGCCTGGTGAGCTGGTGAACCTGTCTTCTCGCTGGAAGGCTTGGTAGTCGACGTATGGTGATCACTCATGAGTTTATCCTCTCCAGAGGACGCAGGCCTTGCAAGCACTTGCTAATGTTCTCAATGGTCTAGAGTTGAGAATAACAAAATATGGCACCAAGCTATGCGCGTATGACACCATATCTGTGTTTGACTCGAGATGACAGGGATGAATGGGTGACTTGACAAGTGATACGCTTACATAATACAAGGGTGTGACTTGTGACTCGTGACTCACACGAGTTTATCCCAAGCCTTCATCATTGCCTGTCTCGTTCCTCGTTCAAGGGCTCTTTATCTCTGTATCGGGGCGCAACCAATAGTGTTTCGGTTAATATACCCTCCTAGGCGTGCAACGTGTTCTTGATATACTTCGGAATACTACCAACGCTCTCATTGTACCCCACGGCGTCTGTCAATCACACAAGCACGGAGATGATCCAAACATCGTCCTAGCCGTTTGTCCCTGCACGTTACTGGCCATTCGAGGGTGAGGTATACTGTATCCTCACTCGATTACTATTTAAATGAACGGGGAGACGGCTTAGAGGCTTGAGCAAGGAGATTTACTCCCTGATAAGGACATCAGGTGGTTTGGTAAGGATTTCGATGTTCAGGTTACCACACTCGACCTTATCCCACCATTAGCCACTGTATCCAGATACTTTGTTCCTGAGATATTTTATACTCAATAAGTTATCATAACATCAATCCCCTTGGCTGCGTACTCAAACAATCGCAATCGCATCCTCATGGCTTCATTTCAATTCATGAGGGTATGTTGGACGTGTACGATGTTAGAGACTTTCATTGAAGTGCTAGTGCTAAAAAATCTACCCCGAGCATCCAAAGATATTATGGTTCTCGAACGCTCCTCCTCAGGCTCGACCTCGCCCCTGATATCGTCTATGTCAATTCGTCAACGATAGAAGCAGTGGGTCGATAGCAGGTTGGTGATATTCTGGCTCAACCTAAGCTGTGCAACCTAACAGCTCCAGACACACAAATGTCTATACGAATCATTGACATAAGTTGTCACCTGTGATCACAGAATTTCTGAATGCGAGGATAGTATTCTGTTGATTGTCGCCAAATGTTGACCTGGTCTTTCGTAGCCATATTCTCAGCCTTATCGCTTGTATTATTCCACTCACAGTGACTTCAAACGAAGCACGAACATCATTCCAACACATCGCCCTCAGTTGGTCTTATCCGTGATGTGTCAGAGTCTCTGGAAACCATGCCATTCTAATGATATTAGGGACATGCAAGATTTGGCATTGTTTGTAGGAGACTGGGTCTGTCGGTTCCGACGAGCCCACTGCTTTGCCACAAGATAATGTCTAAGTATGGTCACTCTTAATCCTACATCGAAACATGAATACGGTACAGCATTATACGTTACAATATCTGTGGCCACCAGCGAAGGAGTCAGAACTAGGCACGAACTCTTTAATGTCATTGTTCACGACAGATGCAGAGAATGACATTTTAAATCAAATCAGCAGTTAGCTAAACTATCGATCATGAAATAGACCAACAATATCCTGCGCTCGATCATGATCGTGGAGAGGGTGGTCATTGCCATGGCTCGAGTGCCGACGTCTCTGAGATATTGTATGTGAATGGAATATCAGATACCACAGATCTAAGGCAGAGTACAGCTGTTCGGTCGTCAAGGATAGGGATATACAGAATCTCCAACAAATCGATTCATATCAGGCCTATCCTATGATAGTGAGGCGATAAATTTCTGATTCTCTTCACTAGCACACACATGACCAGTTGTTCCTTTCATTCTGTAACACCAATGAGAGGGTTTGAAAAAAATTGCAATAACAATCACAAATATTGTCAACTAGAAGCGTAATTATTCCTTACCAGGTGGCTTGGAGGATCGTCGACCATCGGACCATCGGACCATCGGTAGATATGGTATGCGCCAATCAGCCTCATCTACAATGGTATCCATGGTGCTATAGATTATCAACCACACTGTAAATGTTTGTAGCAGTAGGGCCTGAACGAACACGGTGTATCATGGATGCAAGAGACTCTGTCTTCCCATCTTGTCTTAAATTTCATCAGTAACATGAGCAATGGGAGCAATAGACGAACGACGGGTGTCGATCATCCTCTGAGAATGATCCCGTTGAACCCAAAGTTGCCCAGGGCTTTGAAGTATCAGTGATGTTGCTCGACAAAAGGCCTGCTGGGATGATGGGAGGTCCTCCATTCGATAAGTGGTTAGCGAATAAAACGGACCGACAAGTGTCGACGAGGAATGGAAGATGCCCCGTTGTTCTCGAGAGTACTGTCTTTAGAAGCTCACTCACCATTTGCGGTCGGATCTTTTATCGGCCTTAGGACGAGAAAGTAAAGAATGGTTAAGGCGCTTGCGTCTGATAGACTCAGAACTTGTCTGCTCCGAGTTCTGTTAGTTTCTCATGCGCCATATGTTCTTTGGATGGCTGAAAAGCCGGAAATGATCAGCTGGCAACTCACTTCCATTCAATGTTTCATCAACCTGATCATCATGCATCAACCGGCGTCTGGTCACCGTCGACCTGATCTGATCATCTGTACATCACACAACCTGTTCAACTTGGCTTGATCTGGGGCTCTTCGCATCTCTGCTCTGGTTTTAAGCGCGTTGCCCTCAGCTCAAGCAGGCAACTCTCTGTTTTTCAGTCCATCATGCTCTTCCTGGTTCTCCTGAGCACTGTGAGTGCTTTGGTCGGCGCACAAATTCCAACGATAAATGTAGACCTACCTCTGTGTGGACTCACATGTGGAGCTATAGCAGCCACTGCAACAGGTTGCGGTTCACTGTGGGCCTTCTTTTCACTTCTTCCGATTGTTAAACGGTGCTTACTCCCGCCCTTACAATAGCGAAAACGTGCAATGTGTGTGCGCATCTCCGACCTTCATCTCACAGGTCAAGGAGTGTGTTCAGGGACAGTGTTCGAAAAAGGACCTTGCAATAGCACTCAAAGACCTAGATGAATTTTGTAGCATTGGAAGTACGTTTTTTTGCTCCTTGAATAAGGAATCTTAGATATGCATTGCGGAACACAGCGACTTCTACAACGACTACAAGTACTAGCACGTCTTCAAGGACAATTAGGTCCCAAACATCGACCAGAACAGCAACAACAGGTACGCGTTGGTCATCTTGCCTAGTTTTCTCCTGAAACCCGCGACCACAGTCTCAACACTCCGTACATCATCAACTTCTCGCTCTAGCGCAAATGAGAACACCCCTACTACAAGTTCAACTTCATCGAGTTCAAGTGTCAGCGTCACGACGGAAACATTCATTAGCACACTCTTACTTTCTCCCAGCTCCTCGACATCCCCTAGTATGTTCACGGAGACTCGCACGTCAATAACAGTTCTGCCTGTTCCTTCACAGACGGGAGATAGTGCCAAGATGATCAGAGTCTCTGGTTTGGCTGTGATCTTATCTGTTCTGATATCTGGTCTCGGAATATGGTAATCAGCAAGGGTAGCGACGACTCCCAGGGCTGAGAAATGGCATCCATGGGCATGGATGGATGGGCAGATATTCTCGTTCTAATTTGACTTTGCTACGGTTCAATCAGTGCTTCTTAACTTAGGGTATTCTTTTCTTGCTGCTTGTCTTTACTCATTGCGCTTGTGGACGCTGTCACTCGTATCTCTACTTGGGCTGCTGGTACTCTCCAAGTTATCTGACCGTTGACTATCTCCATCTTCGTTCTCACGTCGAATTCTACAAGTGTGATCTAGATCGCTAAGTAATATTTTCTTTCACACCATCTTCCTAGCAACCCTGTGCCTTGAAACGGGTGTAGGACACAGGTATAAAATACGATCTGTACACATGAGACTTGCCACTTCGAGCGGTTTAGCTTATAAGGTGATGAGACGCTGGGAACCAACCATAATACTTTCTGCTATGGTTGGGGGCGGCGCTTTTTGGTATTTCCAGAAATTGTTTCATCCCACGGATACCTTGGGCCCTCGCAGAGGCTCTGACATCCCTGGTTATAGATGACAAGCCACATGGCACAGGTGCGGTAATGAGCACAGTGATTGGTATGCGTGCTTATTTACGTAAGCTAATAAGCCAACTCCGCGGTCACAACTCAACAGAGAGGCACGGAGGCAGTCTTGACAATCAACTGACTATCCACTACGCACGCCTCTCCTCTTCTACCTTTTACTGCACAAATGCCTCCACGCTCGATTATTCTGGGTGTAATTTCTCTGGCCCGGACTTTTTTATCCCCGTTCTTGTCTCGAATCTTGCGCAATTCCCATCGGAATGACAAGTCTACGGTCTGCTAATTACAA
The DNA here is from genome assembly GCA_900068985.1 of Pterula multifida. Classification (NCBI taxonomy): domain Eukaryota; kingdom Fungi; phylum Basidiomycota; class Agaricomycetes; order Agaricales; family Pterulaceae; genus Pterula; species Pterula multifida. The sequence continues at coordinate 12,162 of CEMT01388460.1, forward strand.
GTACCTTCCTACAAAAGGTCCAAGTGGTGACGTAGAAGGTTTGGTACACTTAATCTAGTGTATGAGAGTGTGATTCTCATGAATTATGCCAGTTTGTTCAACACGACTACCATTGCTTGGGTTGCAGACCTGCTAGAACATTGCGGCAACGAGCACCTCGCGAAAACCGACACTTTAGAACCACATGCAACTTTGTTCCTTCCACAAACTATTTGAATATATAGATAAATCATCAGGCCCAGAGAGCGATTCGTTTTAAATATCCGGGTCGACATGGCCCGCGGATATTGTCTCGATTCAGACAGAAGATCATGTGGCATGTGGTTCGTGTTTGGTTTCTGCAGCTATTACTCGCAACATGTGGCAGGGTATATAAGTGCTCAACTGGCCCAAGTTCCTTCAAGAAGTGGAACTGTATATTTTTTTAATAGAAGAGGTTTATGACGAGCAACAGGAATTGTCTATTACAATGGATTTGCACTATAAGCACCGTGTGCGCCTTAGGACCTGTGGAGCACAGCCTATTCATCCGCTATAACTGCTTTCGCGGTCCGTTCGGGCTCAGGAGATATGAACCGTTCTGGTGTCGTGAACAGCCAAGCTATTCTTAACAGCCACTCGGCCTTCAGCATTCTCAATGCCAAGTTGCTTCCGAGCAACTAAATATATTGGAAAAAACAGCAAGCTAAAATATTCTCATGGTAATTTACCCCGCGGCCCAGAATGTATACCCCACTCTCGCGGTCAAGCTACGAGATTTCTCCAAGACGCTTACCCCGCACTGATTTCTCTGCTATCATTTTTTGATCCTGAGTCCTTTGATGTCAGTCATTACTATTTATGGAACTCATTGCTTTTTAGTTTGCTGCCACTCATCGATGCATGCTGCTCGTTTCTGCGCGATTAATCCGTGTTTCTCCAGTATCAGATTACTGATGAAAGTACTGAAAACATGGGAACTTGATGTGCTGTTCTGGAATTGCAAGAAGCAGTCGGTGTCTGGTGTTTGAGACTTAAGCTCTCTAGCATGTGGAAAGTACTTGTGGTGCTGCGTCTTACAGGTCGGCACGATACAACATCCGTATCATCTACTGAGCTGGTTACTTATGCTGGCAGAGAATCTTGCATTGCTCTCCATCAGTGCTACCAGAGCATTCACATCCCTACACATAGGTGCAGTATTATATGGAGAAACTCTGGTAGTTTTGGAGTCCGTGGCATCGTTAACACTGAACCCATGGTCGACGTTTGCTAAACATAAACATCTCATAGGCCTAAAATCCATTCAACGCAGCGGATGATTCGTAGTTTTTGGTCGTAACTGAGGCCCGCCCGGAAAGCGTGCGGTCCGTTTGGTGTATTGTGAATCCTGACAAGTGTAAGGCTTCGGTAGGGGATGGAAGGGCCTGCTATCCGAAGATGAACCGAAACTGAGATGGTGACGAACTTTGCGGTATAAAAGCCATCGTTCGAAGTGTGAAATGCCTAGGAGAGCTATCGTCCTATCTAACAATGAGGTTCCTTGCACCACTTCTAGCCCTTGCTGCTGTCGTTTCGGTTAGTTCTCCTGCTCCAGGATGTTTATCGCTACATCATTCATCATCCCCGCTTAGGCCAATCCTGTCCTCGAGAAAAGAGCGAGCGTTAATGATGTCGCTACTCTTGGATATGCTGCCTTGAATGGAGGGCAAGTCGTCTTATTACCTCTTTTATACAGGCCCAAGTCAACGATACTGGTCCGTATAGAACTACCGGAGGATCCGGCCAACCTCCTGTCGTTGTCACCACTCTTGCCGCTCTCACAAGCGCCGTTGCGAGCGACACAAAGAAAATTGTTGTCATCAGTGGTCTGTATCCAAATCAAGCCTTTGCGTGGCCTCAAAAGTAACATAAACTCACTACAATTTGACGTCCTTAGGCACGATAACCGGTAGCGCAGTTGTGAGAGTTGGGTCTAACACTTCTATCCTCGGCAGAAACGGTGCAAGTGAGTTTATACGTCATTCCAGCTACTGCAGAATCCTGGCTTGCCCGTAGCTAATACAATACTTTCCCTTGAAAGCACTGAACGGGATCGGTCTCCGTGTTCTCGAGGAAAGCAATGTTATCATCCGAAATCTCAAGATCACGAAAGTTCTAGCTGAAGTTGGAGATGCCATCGGTATCCAATCCGCTCATCAAGTCTGGGTCGACCATGTTGACCTTTCTAGTGACTTAACCCACGACAAGGTAACCTCTCCTTCTCTAATTCAGTACACAGAGATTCTGACGCATATATTTCCAGGACTTGTGAGCCAAAACTCTACTTCATCATCAAATGATCATGATTACTTATCTAATACTGAATGGTAGCTATGACGGCCTATTAGATATCACTCACGGTTGCACCGGTATCACAGTCACAAATTCTTTCCTACACGATCACTTTAAGGGTTCCCTCGTTGGACAT
>CEMT01388463.1:574-12510 GCA_900068985.1 Pterula multifida
TCATCATCATCATCATCAACACCTCTCTCTCTCTTTCCCTTTGCTCTCCCGTGTGAAAGCGAAAGGCGTAAAGTGCCCGTAGTGTAATCAGCGGCTCCGTTATTACTGCAATAACGAAGGTACATACATCGACATCGCCACAAACCCATGGTGCATTGCCTGAATGTGTATGTATACCCCTATATGGTGATACTGATATGACTACTGATACTGATACTACTCTATTTTATAAAATACACGTACTTCCTGATCGGGTCCCATTCATCCATCTTTACTGTACCCGGACAGGGCAATGCCCACCAAGAAAGAAGTAGTACAGAAATGAGAATAAGAACGAGAGAAAGAGAGAGAGTGAGTGAGACGTGAGAAGGTCAAAGCGCGGAGTTCGAACCTTGCGTTCTTCGTTGACCCCCTAGCTCGGGATGCATATTAAAAGCAGTACATACATATGTCGCAGAGAGAACGAGAGGACGGCTCCGTACTCACAAGAACCCAAGAATTGAACGATAGTGGATGTGCGTGTGTATATGATGTGCCATTGTAAAGAACGATGCGATTTAAATACGATGACGCCCCGACTCGAGGTGCATATTAAAAGCAGTACATACATACGTCGCAGAAGAGAGAACGAGAGGCCGGCTCCGTACTCACAAGAACCCAAAGATTGAACGATAGCGGATGTGCGTGTGCATATGTGCCCTTGTAGAGAGGTATACGATTCAAATACGAACCTCGTTTCGATGGACATTCGGATCGGCTAATTCGAAGAAAAAAGAGGGCGATTATAGTAGGAACACAAGAAGGAGGGCACATACATAGTATACCAATGTGTGTGTGAGAGAGAGAATAGAAACTAGTAAAACTCCGAACCACTTCCTCAGGCGCCCCCACCACCTGTCCAATGTCCAACCGTCCAACGTTCAACAGATACCCAATTCTACAGAATAACATATAAGTAAATAACCAAAAAAGTGTTCCGACCTATCCCATTTCCCATCCATGTGAACGCCTCTTCTGTGCTATACCACACACAGCGAGATACATACCCCGCGGAACATACATAGTTCGAACTGATCTGCCAGTGGCAACAAGCTCTCATTCAATTCAAACAAATTCCTCCGTCCTTAGGTATCACCCATATTGACTTATCCATTCTACAGTTATATGTTATGTATTGTCACACACGTACTGGCTGTCTAAGTCGGAACAAAAACCAGTCATGATCTCGTCACCCATGGTCTTGTGCTCCTCCCACTGCTAAACCGAATCACTAACCACTGGGATCTCCGGGCGCCAAACACGACAATCAACACTCCGACCTCATCGAGCTATCACTTTTTGAATGGGGTTGAACGCTTACTGAAGTATATATACAAGAATAGGATGCGTGTTAGCTCGGAATGGCGATCATGTTGTTGTTGTTGATGTTGTTGTTTTATTTTCAATCGAGATTCAAAGGTAGCGTGTGGGAATGTGATTTCTCGAAGAAGGGGTGGTCCTGAATAGGATAAGACTGCGAGACGGAGTTGAAGGAGGATTATCGTAAGGGCGATTTAGTACACCCAAGAGGTGTATGTCAGATAAACAACAAAACACCCATCTTTTTTCATGCTTCGTGTAAGCATCAGGGAAGAAAAACATAAAAAACATAACCATTGGAAACAGAGTCGATCTGCGTTAACGAGCGGCACGATTTGCACACAAACATATCTACTTCGTTCGCTTGCTATAGCGCCAGTTTATGGGGCGAAGTTGATCAAGAAACGGATCAGCACATGCTCATTTCCAGAACATACACACACACACACACAAAATAAATGAAAATACATACCCTCGGGCCCCATGTTCCACAAATAAAATAAAATACCACAATCACCTTCCGAGAAATAATACAAAGCCTGTATGATATCAGATTTTTTTTTTTAAAAAAAAGGGGGGACTGCGATATAATAAGTGCAAGACAAGCGAAATGAGAAGCACTGGGTATGCACTGCATAGCCTGATGTCGAGAAGGTACATTGATAATGAACGGAGAAACGGATGCTAAGAACAGAACCGACGATCCCCCCCTCCCTCTAGTTCTGTTTTTCCTACCCTTCAACACGCTCAACTAGACCTCCAAGATCTTCGCATGACACAGGATTTTCAGATTATGAAACGTGTAATCGGCCGAGTCTGTAGCAGAAGCCAACCAGCCACTACACAGTATTGTCGATGGATGTTAGAGGCTAGTTGGGAAGTGGTTACGTAAGACTCGGCAACGCAATGTTTTTTGTGATCGCAACACCACCAGCTTCTTATCCCCGCAGCAACTGTCGATAGAGCACCTCAACTAGCTGCTTCTGGGTGCCTCAGCTCATATATTCAGAACCACGTCTATGAACAAGTTGAATCGATGTTACTTGGCCAGCTGAGAGACTTGGCCTCTCTCTCTCTCCCCTGTCTCTATCTCTGTGGATGACTACACGGCTCTTATCACATCCCGAGACGAGCCAAGAGCCCACAACTTGGCCAGAGGCGATATGATAGCTATCTTGTCACACAATTGTTAGAGCTGTGTGCGCACTGACACACACTTGGCTGCTCACCCTGTAAATTCAGGCACTCCAAAGAGTGGCAATACACTCCTTGATTGGATCATCATTGAATTCGTTATGGATGATGATATGTACGCTATCAGCGATGCCACGCTAACCACTGGAATTATGATCCCTCTCCCCTGTGCTTGATCTACATACATACCGTACTCTAATGGTGTCAAAAAAATTTTAGCCAAAACACGCACTTACGAACTCACGGACAGCCTGCAAATCATCTCGTGTGCTGATCCTTCTCAGAGTGTGCCTGTTAAGATACTCATTTGTTGCCACCGAGCGGTTAACTTGAGCTTTAGCACAAATTCACAACAATGGACTTGGGTGCATACATACTTTTATTATTTCCCCATCAATCAACTCGAACCATACTCAAGATGGGCGGAATTACCCCATATCCACTATTATTTCTCTCGCCTAGGTACAGTCAGTACACAAACGACCTGTCTTCCCTTGGTTCTTGTCAATCAGCCCCATACACTGATTTTGACTTCATCTCTCAAGGAACAGGCAGGAACCAGTAGAGCGTATCCCGTCTTCGTTCTCCCGTCTTCGACGACATCGCTATCATATTGATATCTCTCCAACAAGTAAAAACTAAAATAAAACAGAAAAGGATCACTTAGTACAATTCTTTCTTCTTTCAATGATGCCGTAACAGACTCGAAGGGACGGGGTGCGCGCATGTGGCGCTAGTACACCGAGCGAACATTACTGTTTTTGACTTGTAGACGGCTTCCCTTACATCGCCACGATCGATCGTACCACCGTTCTTCCCCGTAACACGTTTCATAGTGCCAAGGACGTATTAGAACGCTAGTACGAGGTTCATGATTCGATTATGATGAGAGAAACCTGAGCAATGACTGCGTTTCACATTCGAAGAAGTTCGTTGTCTCTCGGTCTATCGCCCGAAGTTAATATTATGGCTCGGATACAGTAAGTACCCCACACACAGAACCTCAACCACGCCAGTTAGTCACATCCCGTCGATGCCATCACAGATGTAAGGAAATTCGCCGGTGATTCAGGCTCTCCATAATATTCCAAGATCACCTGTTTGTTTGACTCACACTTCCCTTTTTGCTTCTACTTACACCTATATGGTTCTTTTTTCAAGGACGTCGCATTTTTCATCACCGAGGGGCTGGGTCGTTGCCACACTAAGCAGAGTTTATGGAAGAAAGGTGTGGTGGTTACTGTACTCTCTTTCTAGACTTGCCCTGTAAGATATGCCCACACAGATATACACTCCACATTGATCGCCTCAGAAGGAGAGATCGTCGTTCTAATTTGAGCGTACCGGCAGGGATAAAATTTGCCAAGCTCGGTACAAAGCAACAGAAGCCAAGTCTATCTTAGGATGCCTCAAGGATTTGAAGAAAAGAGATTTCCCTACTTTACGAGTGTATACGATCAAGTATGCTATCCCGCCGGGTGGAAGTGCAGCAAAGTTAGAGAACACTTCTTCGTTGCTATCAATATCCTCAACAGGCAGAGCCGTTTCTGCACCCGGGTCTACTAGTTCGTTGGCGTGGCCAAGGGTTTCCATTGCGATCACCGCCACCCAAACCACTCTCACTAATAGTAGTGCTCGATGATCAGGGTCCTGTCATTTCCGTCGGTAAACTGGATTTTAGACCACGATCCTCAGCGACTTCAACCTTAAGCTGCCCAGAACATGGTGTAAACCCAGAATGCCAATGCCAACGTCCACAAGTCCACAACTATACCATCAGAATCATTCATAGGTCTCTCTCTCTGTCAGCGATGTGACCGTGCGTTTGTGTGTGAATCTCACAGGCTGTCTTTCCGCTCAACCGGCTGTTTATTACAGTCTTGTGAGCGTGAAAACCTCATGGAAGATCGTCCACCTATTTTATCAATACTTGAACAACGTTCATGGGACCAGGTCCTTGTCGATAAGAGCCGCTCATCTTGCAGTCTACGCATGGAGATAAATCTTATATTCATCTATTATTCTATACATATCTTTCTCAGAGGGGCTTCCTCTGCTAGGTGATTCTACGCAAAGGTATTTATCAAGTCAAAGCAAATGAATATAAGAAGGAATGACGCAATCTCGTATTCTTTATATTGTGGGTTCAGGTCATCTACTGTATAGCAGAACGATAGCATGGATGGAGAGGCAGAGCTCCAGCAGCCTCAGCAGCATTAACTGGCGTGCCTGTTCTCATCCTGTTCTCATCGGTGGCGAGTCACAACTTCTCGCGATCGGTGGTTCTGTCTCCTAGTAGCGCTAGCGGTAATACAAATCCGCCTTAGTATTGATAGACAGTCCAAAGTAAAGTACATCGGACCAACGTCTTATAAGTGAATCCCCTCGTCTTCCTTGCGTAACCCTAGATTAAACGAAACTTGTCAATAAGAGAAGCCCGACCCAGAGGCCGTGGCTTTTCTATAGGTGAGGGGATCATCAATGTTGGAGTCTCTGGAGATAGTCTTTGCCAAGTTCGAGATTACTGGCGAGATCGGCGCATCCGCTAGCACTGGCCGATCTTCCTGACTCAGGGCTGGATATTTCGGACGAAAAGCGATATAGCTTCAAACTACTAGGTATAAAGCGACAGGGTCCCAGGAAATCCGATTCAATGTGCACCCATACGCTCTTCTCAGCGATTTATAGTCGAGCCCGAGACAGTTCCGATCCGAATAGGAGGCAGGAGTAGTAAGCGGTGTCTGGTAACGTGACAGATGTGTCACGTCACCTACTCTCACTTGATGCTGTACCAAACAGCGAGTTACACTGCTGGGGTAAGGTTTTGGATAGGTTTTGAAAATCTAATGGGGCCTTATCGCGGAAATTGCCCTTTGTTCGGTTTTATGGTGCTGGGTTTGGTCGCCAGGTCGCCCAATGTCCGTCAAAGACACTCCACAGAGTTACAGATCTCCAACCTCCTTGAGAATTGAATGCGCTCACTATCCTAATGATTCAATATGCAAAAGGGAATCTTACACACCCGAGTATGCTCGCTGCACACCATGGGTACAACGCCGTTTTTATTAGTGAATTCTCCATGGACTGAAAAACATGGGTGGCGTAATCTTCCGGCATCAGAAAGATGTCAAAAACTAACGAACGTGTGCACTTGAGGAGATGTTGAATACCCTTGTACAAAAAAGTCGGATTTTAATCCCATGAATTCTCTTTCGCGCGATCTCTGTCGTTGGTCAAGAGGTTATCAACATTGTCTATCCACCTCTTGAAATTGTATTGATCTAACTCACCTCCGTAGCGAGCACGCGGTTGATTACGGCATGCAGGTAACCCTGAATCCACTGGCCGAGTCAATCGCGCAGCGCGAATTCTTACGGGTAGACAAGTGAGGTAGAACGTTCGATTGCACGCCCTACGAAGGTAACATAGTCTTCATCTGTCCAATCGAAATCGTGGGTGAGATAAGCTTTTTCTTATTCGAGGGGATACTGTTGCAATCGAATTGGATGCTAATACGTACGAGTGCATAGCCCCTCAGGCGGGTCTGATTCCACAAGCTCGGTCAAATGAGAGCCATATGGGTGAGTGCGACGAGAATGGTCGTTGCATTCAAACACAGTCTCCAATAGCCGACATACTTACGACTGTCCTCTAAGGACAGGTTGCCACATCGGCGTGCTCACGGCAATATCCATAACTCAAGAAGAAGATGCATACCAGGTACCACGACATAGATTCCTCATAAGTTGTCAAATGGCGTGAGGCTGCCAAATGGTGATATTCTAAAGTCAGAGAGAATCCCCTCATATCTCCAAAAGCTTACTAGGATAATGGTTCTACGATCGGGGCGCGTATTATAGATGGGGCCTGGTAAGGACGGAATTCGAGAATTGAAGACGCAGGGCTAGACTTCTTCGAAGTTCGAACGACTTCCCAGACCTGACACAGCAACTGTGTCGTACTTCTCCAAGGCTCCCAGTTACGCTGTGCAACTTGTACCAGGCCAAGGTCCGAGGTTAAGTGGATTCTGCCATGAACCTGTCATCAGGGTGACGACACCATAGCCCCCCCCCCTCGGGTCGCCATGATAGGCACGACCGATGCTTCCAACACTACCGTCGAGATTCTGGTCGAGTGAAACAGGAAGAGAAACAAGGGACCTTGAAGATGTCCACCACAACAGATGGCTGGCTTTCTGTAGAACTCTTCCACCGCATGGGCACTTGCGAGTACTAGAACAGAGCAGACCATGATGTCATTGCTTTAAATGAAATGCGCAAAATATTAATTAGAATATTAAAATTTAAGTTCCTCTAGTTACGACCAGGGACCTGGTGCAATCAAACACGATCACGTGTGTACTACAATGAAAACACGACTCGCAACGAGTGTTCACTTTGACTGTATAGACTGTGATGGTACACGATACTAGCAGACGACTACTTTACATAAATCAGGGGTGTCTTAGTGACTGTCAAGACATAAAAACACACACTGAAGGCCTTCAATCAACTACCTTTAACCCCTTGAAACTAGCCTTCCCCAACGCCCGTTTCATTACGTTTAGAGGATCGAACTTTTGGTTTTCCTTTTCTTTCTGATTGTCCTCAGGCCCTTCTTCCTTTTTGATCTCCTTGTCACCTAGGTCCTCCCACTCATCGGCCTTACTAGCCCCGTCCTCTTCCTTCTCCTCTTCATTCTCTTCTTCACCCATAAACAACTTCATCATGCTAGGCGAAAACCCGCTCATCATCGCCACACCTTCCCTATCGCTCTCAACCTCCACCGTTCCCTTTCCCGCTAAATTCCAATAAACAATCTGTGGAACATCGTACCCTGCCTCCTTATAGGCCTTCGCCACATAATCATGATTCGTCTCCCACTCCGCTTTCACCAACTCCCCAGGTTCACTCCATGATGATGACACACCAGCAGCATCGAACTGCATATCTGAGAAGACAAAGATCCGTTTGATCATATCCTCGTTCCGGACATTATTTTGTTTCGCGAGGGGAAGAATCAAGTCTAGAAAGACAGCTTTGAAATCGGTATTCATTCCCCAACTTGTCGCGACCATAGCTGCAACGTTGGATGCGATGTCGGAGTGCGGGTCGATCTGGACAAATTGAGGCCTCTCAGAAAAAGTGATAAACGAGTTGGCGAAGGGAGGTTTGGCGAGTTGGCAGAGGACGAGGGAGAGGGCTACAGAGGGGAAAATGGGTTGGACTCGTTCGGGTGGTGTCTTGCGAGAGGAGGATTCTCGAGCAGATTGTATAAATCCCATGGAACCAGAAACGTCGCAGACGGCGATGCAGTTATCCAAAGTACCAGATTGGCGGAGGTTAGAGATAAGCGTGTTCCACTGTGCTTCAACGACACGGATCTGAGTCTCGGCCAATTCCCGCTTCACCTCGTCTAGACTTGACTTTCTGTGTTCGCCTATGCTAGATAGATGTAGAGCTTGCCAGACGAGTTCGTGAGGCAGAAGCGTCGCCCCGCTAATAGTTTTAGTTTTGTCCTCCACTGATGTGATATATTCCTTGAATCGATCCTTGTCGTGCTTGAAGAAACTTTCAGTGTTGTTTCTCATGCAGATGGATGGAACGCGATTGTACTTAATCGCGGACCAGCGGCCTGAAGACATGAGTGGCTCCGTCACGAGAGTGGTTTGACGGAGAGGGGTCAGAATATGACGTTGGAAGTAAGAGCGAAGGGTAAGCATCTCCTGTTCGGATTCTGGGTTAGGTTGAGATGATACAGACGAGGGGAAGCGAAATGTAGAAGTAGCTATGGCGTCTCGTGAGTGATTAAGGAGAAGGGCGATGGCGGTGGAGATATTGGTGACTCTGTCATGGGACTGAAGAGGTGTAGGGGCCCACTTCGCTGCCAGCGAGATTCTTTTGATAATCGCAACACGATCCGTACCAGCCTGAAGATTGTCCAAGCTATGCAACACTTTCAGATCCTCCACAAGCTGATCAGCGAACAAACGAGCCACGGCGATAAAAAGCGCCCGGAATTTGGGCACCTTGGCCAAATTTTGGAGCAAAAGCTCATGAGCTTTTGCCATCTTGTCTGTGCGGGACTGCGGAGTTGTGGGCTCGACTTTTTCTGTCTGCTCAGTCCTGTGCTTGTAACGCGCAGTCCGGGATCGAGTTGGAGGGGAGGAATGGAGGAATGTGACTGATTCACAGCGGCCTGAGAGCTGATGGAGATTGGCGAGGGCTACTATGTTCAGGAGGTCCTTCCAGTAACCGTGAGACAGTGCATCCGTTTCTCCTTCGTCCTTTTCCTGGGTTGCAGCTTTTGGTTTTCTACATAGGCCACGGACGAGCTGATCCAAATTCAAAATGGCCGTCCTAGGATGATTGTCGTATAGCCAGCCAAACGCTCTGATAACAAGTGAGTAAAGATCGCATAAAGTGATCGGAGAAGGTGTGAACTCACCGATAAAATACGTCTTTATTTGACTTCCCATCATGAATACTCCTCAGATTCCAAATGATCCTCAATGTCATCTCGGGATCCTCGTCCCAAGCCTTGAAGAGCAAACGTTCCAAGTCCGGGCTGTAACTCCAGGGCCCAAGCCCATTGAAAGCATCCAGTGTTGCAGAAAGGGTAGAACTGAGAGCTTGGGCTTTGTTCTCTGTGTATGTGCGATTGGCGTTTGATTTCAATGCATCGATCATTGGGTTGGAGACTGCTGTGGCGGTAGGTGGCTTATCCCGGGAAATGGCATTATCGTTTGAAGATGGTAGCAAGGCATCGAGAAAGTTTGGGTCATAGAGCTCAGCTATGTGAGGAAGAGTGATCTTTTGGGAAGAGTTGGCGGGAGTATGTGCCATCTTTGGAGTTCAGAATCAGCTGTAATCATTGATCAATGCATGACAATACAAATGAGTCAAGGCGCGGGCCGGTACTAGCCGACGCGTGATTTTTGTCTTGTCCAAATCCTGGCGGAGGCTTGCATTGACCATTCCCTCGAAACGAAGCACAGAATCCGCATATACGCAGTCATATTAATTGTCATAACAGACAGTCGTCGATGGCACAACCACCCATACCACAATATTGGCCAAGAAAACGTTGGAATCCAGAGGGGTTACTTAATACGCCCCGCGCAGAATCATGCAATATGTGCAACCGATCCTGTCAGTGTTTGTTCAGCTTTTAGTGTCCATCGTATGATTTCAATTCATTCGATTCTTCGCTTCGATGTCGAGCACAGGACAAAAATATCTACCACCTCGTGTTTCTCAACACCTGCCGAATTCTCTGAGCGAACAAGATATGAGCAGCGGCTATCAGAAGTTATTAATGAGTCAAAATTCACGCCTGGAAGAATTTCCAGAGAGAACATACCAGCCGGATGGTAGTTATTTCTGTACAATGAGATCTGTTAGGATGGCAGTGAATCACCACGGAACGAGCACTTACCCCCAAAAATCATTTGCTCCACCAAATGCCAAGGGATCAGGATTAAATCCATTCTTCTCCAAAGCATCGAGGATAGCATTAAAATCAGTGTACGAGTCCCAAAGATACGTCTTGACCTGGAGTATACCGCGTCAATATCGACAAACAGGAAGTGAGATGACCCCACGCACATCTGCATGGGTGGATGCAAACTGCTCTATCCTATCAATGTATATCTGATTGTGAACTTCGATGACACCCTGTGCCAGTGCTTGATTCTCGATGGTCGAATCGAGGAACTACATGTACAGAATCAGAGTAAGTTCCTGGGTTGGGGATGAAGGAAATCGGTACCAAAGGAGTTCGTTGGATGGGCGGCACATTGACGAAGAGGAAGTTCCTTGCGCCTACATTGTACTTTTGTTTCAAAGAAACGCATGAGTGACCAACAAATCCTAGTGATTTTCTGACATACCATCTTCTGAACGAGTGCAAATTCGGCATCAAACAAGACCTCCGAAAACGCAGCCCGGTCCCCGCCCATCCAGAAGCTGTTTCCAATATCATTAATGCCAATCCATATCGAGAACAAGGCATTTGCACTCGTCCATGGCGAAGAACTCGGCTTTTCACTAGCTCCACCCTTGGCAAGGAACTGCCCTTCAATCTGATCGGTCAGTGAAAGAACAGTGGGCTCAAATGGTTCGACAAGGTTCGCATCGATGGTTGCACCGCCATAGGCATAATTGTAAGTCAGGACGATGGAGTTATTGAAAGAAGTAGTTAGAGAATCGACCCAGTTAGAGCCACCGGTCGAGGTCCAACCCTGTGGACGCGGCAATTGGCCGGTTGGTTATACATAGATGGGGGAAATGAGAGAAGACGCACGGGGTACGGTGGGTTCCCCAAGGGGTTTCCAATGTCGGGAAGGGTGCTGTTCGGATTAAAGCCTGTCTGAGTGTATGAATCTCCGCTGCATTAAAAAAAAAAATTAAGTACAACATTCATCTCAACAAATATAATCAACATTCTTACAAGCTAAACCAGTAATTCGCAGTTGCAGGTGGCGTGGGAGGCCTAAGGTCGGGTTGACATTGGCTGTACCATTGATTCACAAATGTACAAGCCCAACTGAAGTTTTAGAGACATCAGAATCAATAAAGCTGGATAAATTTTCTCCGTAGCATGAAGCAATTTCATACCCCTTTGTGCAGACCGTTTGACCAGTCCACCCTTCTCCACCGCCTGTAATATGACATCATTTTCTTAGGTCAGAAATGGAAGATAACAACTGGCATCCTAGATTGAACGAATACCCACATTGATCCCAAGGATTCAAATCGGCCAGAACGGATCCACAGCCCAGCGCAAGAGAGATGGCCAACGATAGCTTCAGCATGATAAAGTCAATATAGTGCGAGCCCTGGGGTTACCCTACATCCTGACACTTATTTTAAAGGTAGAAGGTAGCACCGAGGATTCGACGATAATTCTTCCAGCGGTTTTAATCCGGATTACCAGATATAGTGCCTGATCTTATTTAGGTTCCACCGTCGGAAAGAACTTTGCGCGTACTGGGAACGGACATATGTTGGTGACTGAGCGGGTACCGGAATACAATTTCGCCACGATAGTCTTGAGGTGACTTCATCTCAAAATTCTCAAACAATTTGGAATTCTACGTTGTATGTGAGAGTATTCCTTATGAGCAGATGACACGCCTCATAAGGTATCTTAGTCAAAATACTGGGATCGTTGTATCCCATCGAACTTCTCTATGTGAGCGGCGTGCAGAGAATCTATGTGCCTATCAGTCAAAAGTCATTTATTTGACAAATTAGATCAATAATTCAAAGTCGCTTGCTGATGAGAAAATTTTTGTTAATTCAGAAGGGTTTATTGTGCCTTCAATCAATACACTATAATGGCAAAGAGCCATACTATCACTGAACATGACATGAAAATGA
>CEMT01388466.1:6921-19423 GCA_900068985.1 Pterula multifida
TGAAGTTGCCACCTTGTTAAATAAGCTTGATGAGAAAGCTTTCCTTACCGAGAAAATAAAGTTGACCAAGTGTTCTGATGGTAGTTAGCCTACGGAGGTGACAAACACAATTAACGAAAAGAAAGCTATAATGATAAAAGAGAGTGTTAAAATAAATGAGTGAATTGTACAATGAAGGTAAGAGTGGACAAAGCAAGAGGACTCGAGGAGCAAAGCATGAGAAGAGGCGTAAGGAAAACAGTCCTTAAAATGTCCACTGGGTTAATAAACCCTAAGAATGAATCGTAGTCCCTACAATGAAGATATAAATGTTAAAGTCATGAGTTGTCACTACCTAGACGACCAAGGATGAATCCAAGGCTGTATCGTCTGCTGTACCGTCATTTCAAGTCTGGCCGTAGGCCGGAGGAGGCGCCGTAATATCGGGATCAATATCAAAGTCAAACTCCTTGCGTCGCCAGCGCTGAGCCTCCTCTTCTTTCTTCGACCGCGTGTTGGTCGGATACGATGAGGTGGAGAGCAGTGACGTTGAGCTGTGTGATGCGGGGATAGCTTCTAAATCGGCAACACCGGATAGAGGGTAAGGCGCGGAACGCGAGTCCACAAACTCCCATGCACCATCCGGACGACGAAGAGCAACACGCATGTTCCTGCCTGGTTCGTGAACTAGGACAATCAGTACCGGCGTGAGAAAGAGAAGAGAGCGGGGTTGAACGCGTACCGAAAGCATTAGCTGGTATCTCGCGACCAGTATCAGAGCCAAACGGTGTTATTCTAGATGATGGATGGCCTCTGTCCATGACCGTAGAGCGATGAGACGGAAGCTCTGTGGGGAGAGCTGAGGTACCCTTGTTGGACTTGCGCTTGAAACGCCTTGTAGCAAGCAGAATAACGACGACGAGCACTAAAGCGACGACGACGAGTATAAGTCCAATTGTTGTTATGGAAGGGGACCCTGAGGATGTTGAGTCGTTATTGCCGGATGACATGAAGAATAGACCAGAGAGTGGGAGGCTTCGAAAGCGTTAATGTTTGGTATTGACAATACTGCAGATTGAAAGTACTAAGCACCTTAAATTAAAGCCAGATACAAGAAACAAGAAAGATATAAGATGGAAGGGGAGAGGGAAGCCAGCTTCTGCGGTGGGAGCAGGAAACAGAGATCACTTTAGGATCCAAGTTGATTCCATGCTATTTTCATGTTAGTAGACCTGTCACATCACGCTAAATGTCCATCACATCAGAAAAATCTTCCCTTGAACCTAATCGTCCTTAGGGCCACGTGCCTTGATTAATTCATTTTCATCTCGTGATCGTGTTACTGATGTTCCGCTTTCTCGCGTCGATCCAGGTTCGAGTCACCTCCTCCCACAAACACCAATCCAAACGCACTGTCTCGTCTGCCTTTCAAAAAATGGGCAAAAACACGAAGAAATCTAGAAGTACCTTACCTTCAGAAGAGCTCCTTTTAGTGCCTCCACGGACAACAACAGTTCCGATTGTGGATACACACACGCATATTGCTTCAACGTTCGAAACTTACAGATCAAAGTATAAGGAAGGGAAATATACCACCGTGTTCGACTTCGTCAAGAATATGACCAACGACCAGAATATAGAGGCCATTGTTGATGTTTGGTGTGAAGCTCCCGTTCAGAGGATATGGAAAGAGCTGGCAGACTCCGCCGTTAACGAGGTCGATAGAAAGGACAAGTGGGGCGGTGTTGAGTATTGGTTTGTTATGGGTGCGCTCCAAGCTTGTTCTGGCTGCAATCTTCGACTGATAGTTGAGTCTTTCAGGTGTTCATCCGTGAGTACAGATACAATTTACAGCCAACGCTACTCTCAAGAAACAACAGTCACAACGCTAGTCGGTATGATGATGCTGTAGAAAACACGATGTACTTCAGTTCTTTCAATCATGACTTTTTGGTAACGTCTAATCTTGGTCAGATTAGATGCAATGGGACATCCTCGTTGCGTTGGTTGGGGGGAGATCGGTCTTGATTATCACTATGATTTTTCTCCAAGAGAAATTCAACGAACAATATTCGAACGACAGTTGAAGAATGCTGTTCGCCTGGGAAAGCCATTGACAATACATACTCGGGAAGCTGAAGAGGACACGGAACGAATCATGAAAGCAGTTATTCCTGTGGATCACAAGGTTTTTCAGTCTTTAAAGCATTTTCTGTCATCTTGTCCATCTTTAACTTGATCTCGGTTACAGATCCATGTGCATTGCTTCACTGACTCTGCAGAGTTTGCTGCTCGTTTGTTGAGTCATTTTACGAACTTATATATTGGTGTAACAGGTCGGTGTCTCCTTGTCATTCATGATAAGAATGTAAGCCTCAGGCTAGCTAATCTTACTCCTTAGGTGTTATAACCTACTCGACTAATGCCAACACTTCCAACACTCTTAAACAAATGATGTCTCCTCCATCATCTGCAGAGTCTCCTCGTATACTTCTCGAAACCGATGGCCCGTACATGGTGCCTGCGAACCTCTACGCAGAGCCACATATGAAAGGTATAAATAGGCTACCATTATGTCACAGTGCTATGATTCCTTGGACTGCCCAATTTGCAGCTGGTGTATTCGGTGACGGATGGGATGCAGAGAGAGTGATGAAAGTTGCACGAGAGAATGCAAGAAAGGTTTATGGTATCTAGAAACAATAGATGATTAGATGGACCATTATTAATAGAGTCCAAAGATCGGGGTCAGTGTGATGGCTCGCGAGATACACGCATCAAACTAATTTTAACCAGACAACCTGTCTTCCCGTCGCAATTGCAATGATAGCATCAACAAGGAGGACAAGGCTCACGCATTGGGATGACTCACCGTCAGTGAGCGCCAGCCGTCCCGCTGAGAGCGAATAGTCCAGATGAAACTGCGATGGTGACATTGGCGGCTGATATCGATCATTGGTTGGACAGTGTACGTGAGACTCCTGATTTGTCGATGTACATTATGGTTTACATGAATCGGAGGGTATCTACTATCTCCAGAAGTACTACTATATGTAACTTACAATGGTACATTGCTCAGAGTCGAAAGTAAGTGCATGGAACATGTCATGTACTTACTACATTAAGTACGTGGAGCTTGTGACATTGTGACATTGTGACAGTAGACCAAGTAAGGGAACCCGAGTAATGCTCAGCACTGTCAGTGTAAGCCTCTGTTCTATTTAAGTCTCAATCAACTACGGACCGGGGGCTACCTTGACCGAAATTCACTCCTTCACACACAGCGAACGGGTTTCCTTCATTTACGACCATGACTTCCCCTTCAAAGCCAGTAGCCATCAGACACCCTCCTCCCCCTCGAAACGATCCTTCTGCTGACAACGCTCTCTCTTCTTCTTACAAGTCATCCACTACACCTGATCTTCGTGCTATAAGGGCTCAGTTCTCTGGAACACCTTCTCAAATCCCTCCAAGAGGTATAACGTCCGCTAGTGGATCTCCTTCTACATCTGCTGCCTTTCCTCCCGAGCTTTCTCGCAAGCCTTCTTATGGTAGTGGAGCAGCTGGAAGCAGTCCTGCACTTAGAAATGCTGCAACTCGTATCGGTCCAGAAGTTCCACAATTATCTTTAGAAGGCCTCTCGGATGAAGAAAAGGCCAAAATTCTGAGGCGGCACTTGGTCTCGAAGGAAGATCGCGCACGGCCTCAATCCATGTCTTCTGATAATGAGAACCATCAGAGCACCCCAACCATGTCAAGGCGCTCTTCAAAGGGCGCCTTGACTCACCCAGCTAGAGAGGATACTGAGGCGTTCCCCATTCATTATGATGCTGCAGGGGCAGATGTGACGTTTGTCTCCTCTTTCAACTTCTCTCACATCGACATTTCTGAACACAAAATAGGCACGAAGTATATAAGTGGCACTCCGACCAACGGAAGCAAGCGCGACCACGTGCTATTTCCTATGCTGGCATCCCAGCCCCACCAGATCCTGCATTCGAGCATATCCACGAGCCTGGGGGCTTCCGACGCAACTACGTCTTACTCCGTGCCAACGAACAAGGAATACCAGAGCCGAGAGTATTGAACAACTTCATTGATTTCTTGTTCATCTTTGGACACTTTGTAAACTCCTGCATACCCCACATTAGAGTTTAATTTGGCTAATAGAAATCTAGGCAGGTGAAGATCTAGAGGACGATGATGAAGATGAAGATACCACGCTCGGGGACGAAGAAGGCCAAGAGCGAGATACCTCATTGGCAACAACGCAAGGACAACCATCTGAGCGCACACCGCTGGTTTCAGGGAGCGCAAGGCGTTCCAGATCCAGGCGTCGTTCTGTCGGCGCTCACGGAGACGCAACTGTCACCCAAGCAGTTCTTATGGTACGATCTGCTCACCACCACGTTCAGCAGACACACTTTCTTATCTTGTTTAAGCTTCTGAAATCTTTCGTTGGGACCGGAATTCTTTTCCTAGGAAAGGCGTGAGTCTCGTCAAGTTCATTTTCTATCATAAATCTCAAATTCATGTAGGTTTGCGAATGGGGGTATCCTCTTCTCGACAGTGACCATCATGCTTGTAGCTTTGATATCTCTATATAGCTTCTTGCTCTTAGTCAAGGCCAAGTTTGTTGTTTCAGGGAGTTTTGGAGGTAATTACGTTCTCTTCTTATGACCATGAAAAGCTAACTGATGTCCGTGTATAGATATCGGGGGTGCCTTGTATGGCCCTTGGATGAGATACGCGATTCTGACCTCTATCATCATTTCCCAGATTGGTTTCTGCGCGGGTATGATCATCACCTATCAGCTGGAATCTCTACTCACTTGGCCATCACCGTCCGCTCAGCTTACACGATCTTTGTCGCAGAGAGCTTGCAAGCCTTCGTGCTTGGTGTAACAGAATGCTTGAAATTATACCCTATCCAGACCTTCATTGCTGTTCAGCTTGTCTTCTTCGTACCGATGGCACTTATTCGAGACATCGCGAAACTGAGTACAACAGCACTTATTGCAGATGCTTTCATCTTGGCTGGCTTGATTTACATTTTTGGGAGCGAAATCGCGTTGGTCGCCAAGCAGGGCATCGCAGATGTAAAGCTTTTCAATCCAAAAGAATTCCCTCTTTTCATTGGGTAAGTGTGTCTCGGTGCTCATCCTATTCGTCACTGAATTGTATGCAGAACGGCAGTCTTCTCTTTTGAGGGTATTGGCCTGGTGTGTTCAAACGATTTACTTGTACTTTCCCATTTAAATCGTATACTAGGTCATCCCAATTACTGACTCCATGCGCGAGCCACGCAAATTCCCAAAAGTCCTCACGGGAGTGATGCTGTTCCTCATGGGTGAAGCACCTTATCTTGCTTCTTACATTGGTACTAATGCTATTCTTTTTTCAGTGTTGTTCGGTGCTGGAGGTGCCATGTCCTATCTTACGTTCGGTTCCAAAGTCCAAACTGTTGTAATTGTCAATCTCGATCCTACCAAGAAGCTGGTTCAGACTGTACGTATTCAGTCCATCTTACCTTTCAAAGCCTAAACCGTTATTAGGTTCAATTCCTCTATGCACTTGCTATTCTTCTTTCAATTCCTCTTCAATTCTTCCCAGCTGTGCGAATTCTGGAAACCGGGTTGTTTACTCGCAGCGGAAAGAGTAATTTGAGAGTTAAATGGCAAAAGAATATCTTCCGGTTCTGCCTTGTCATGTGCAGTACTCTGATCAGTTTGTTCGGGGCTGCGGATTTGGACAAATTCGTGGCTTTTATTGGCAGCTTTGCTTGGTATGTCCGCTCACTCAATCAGCTCCTGGATGAACATTATGTATATTCATGCTTGTCTTCGCTGATAGCATACCATTGTGTTACATTTACCCGGCCATGCTTCACTATAAGGCCTGCGCTAGAACCCGTCGGGAGATTATCATAGATTTCTTAATGATGGGGTTTGGTACCGTTGTCGCTATCTATATGACAGTGCAAACACTCCGAGTAAGCCCTTTTTGTCAGCCTCTTGAGAACAGAATGTTAACACTCTTTTTAGCTAATGATTACACCCGAACCGCAGGGTCAGCCCAAGTTTGGAGACTGCAAGCCTAGCTCTTCTCCCGGAGGAGTCTGAGATCAGCTGAGTTTCGGTCAACCTGTCAGTAATATGCATTCCAAATCGATCATTAGAAGCACCTACAGTAGCATTTATATTTCTCAAATGTCTAGTAATAATGACACATAAAGCCAACATGGAGGTTCAGTTGAGGCACTTGAAGTTGTAAGTTCTGACCAGATAACGAGATAAGATAGTGAAGACAAAATCCTTTTTTAAAATACGGCGATCTCTGTCGCCTGTTGGACTCTTTGGATTCTTTTATGTAGATAGTCCATAATATTCAATGCGCTGATACCAAAACAAATGGCCCATGGTCCCCAGATATGTGCGCAGATGCCAAGATGCTTTCAGTAGTTCTCGTGGGTGCAAGGCAACTAGCGGCTCTCTTGAGTCCTAGGTTTCAGTGGCTATATATGATCATCGATTGCAACCTTTGATGTCACCTTTGTCACAGTTCCGGATCCTTATTTGCGGCTTCCAATTGCAATGGACAACTTAGAGACACGCTATTCCACCAATACCCCCGTCCCGATACCTTACAAAGTTGTTTCAGCATCTGCGCATAGTGGATCTTACGAACCCGATAATGTCATCTACGACGAACCTGATAACAGTGCAAGCAGATGGAGTTGTGCGCACCAGATCAGTGGAAGACAATTCCTGCTCCTACGTTTGAACACACTTTCTATCCTAAGTAAGTCGGGTTTGATAGTTTACCATAGTAGAAAGTGTCTGAATACTACCAGAGAATATTACAATCGGAAAGGTGCGTGAGCACGACCTGACGTTATCTAAATCCTGTGAACTGAACCAAGTAGTAGTATAAGGCGAGTACGTTGCCATGAATTTTTCTGCAGCTCTGAATGCATAGGATTGAATACTAGTCAGAGCACCCATGCAGTGTCAAAGAACTCAAAGTTTATGCTGGTCTCACGAAGGACCATATGAGTGAAGTTCTACACACGGAAGTGAAACTCGACCCTGCACCGGAAAAATTTCCTGTGAGGCACGTCAATAATGCAGGATACAAGTTCCCTTGTCGGTTCGTGAAGATTGTCCCTCTGGCGTGAGTTTTTGGTTTCTACATGTGTCGACCACGGATGATCAATGTTCAACTCTTTCCCAGCGCACACGGCGCCAGCTTCAATGTATCAATCTGGCACATTGCCCTACACGGGATCAGCGATGAAGACACAGTCAAGCGCGTTATGACATCCTACGATCAGGTATGCTCCCTCGAGCTCGACGCTGAACTCCACTTTTTTGACTTTTCAACAGTACAGAGAATACACGGTTATGAGACATGTACTGCGTCATCTGCGACAGCGTCGACTTCTCACTGCGTACCAGTCTACCATTTTGCGTACTGGCCTTAGGTTAGAAGACCCTCTGGTGACTGAGCTGCATACCAAAGTAGTTCTTGAGGGTGATTGGGCACAAGTGGAAGCTATTATGAAGTCCCTATCCAACGAAACCTATTTCAACGACTACCTTCGCCTATGCGAACCAAAGATTGTATGGACCTATCTCAACGATGGCAACCTGTCTCCAGTTGGTCGAGCTGGTCATGCAATGTGCATTGACTCTAGCAAGCGTCTAATCTACCTGCATGGTGGATGGGATGGGAAGAGATGTCTAGACGATTTCTGGTCATACGACCTTAACTCAGGAAAGTGGAACTTGATCAGCGCCTCAACTTCTTTGAAAAAGAATGGCCCATCAACGAGATCGTGCCATGAGATGGTTTTTGACCCTGTCAATGGTTGCATATATTTCTTGGGTCGGATGAGTGAGAGCGGCCAGATGCAAACAGGCGGAACGCCGGCTCAAGGACAAGCGAATTCCAACGAATCCCAACTTGCCAACGGTGTGACGGAGGGCATCCCAGATACCACCTCCCCTTGTTCTGAATTTCACCGTTATCACACCAAAGGTATTGCTGCAGGGACCTGGGACTTATTGACCTTCGATACGACGGTATATGGTCTTACACCATCCACTGGTTGCTCTATGATTAATTTTATTTCAGACGCTTGGAGGACCTCCTTTGATACACGATACGCAAATGGTCATGGACGAGCAATCTCAAGTTATCTACGTACTTGGGGGACGTTTAGTCGGACCTGCGGATAAGCCCTCTCAGTATGCGGGCATATACTCCTATGACATCCGAACTAGCAAATGGAGGGCTCATGAGTGAGTTCAAGCAATATGTTTCCAGCACGCTTCTGATCTCCGTGCCATGGACTTTTCATAGACTTGCGGACAACGCTGTGGCACCTCTTCGCTCAGGTAAGTCCTGGCTGGATCAGCGTGTCTCATTGACTGATCACTCTTTCTACTAGGTCACTCGGCTATCTTTGACCCCTGGCTCCGTAGTATCTTCGTGTTTGGAGGCAAAAGATTAGACAAGGATCTAGATGACATGTTCACCTATGATGTTTGTACCAACATTGTGAACATGCTACACTCTGATGTCAACGACAAAGCGATAACAACACACACAAAGTCCTTCGGCCAGAAGGCAGTGATCGACACAGATATGAAAGAAATTTATAGGTCCGTCTATTTTGCTTAATGCCTGGCCTCTGTATTGATCCCTTTCAAGCTTTGGTGGCGTAATAACACAGGCAACCAATACCGTGAACATACTTGGAACATGCTCGGTCTATAGATACGATGCCAAACCAGGGCTGTGGTTGTCATCGACTCCCTATCGCCCTGGAGTTTCTGAACACCCGACGAAGGACGTGGAAGAGCCATCACCAAGATTTGCCCACGACCTCGTTTATGATAACAGGACTAAAACGGCATATCTCTTCGGTGGGAATACAGGAGAATCATTGCTTGGTGCTAAGGCAAAAAATGAGAATGCAGAGGAACCCGTGAGACTCGGTGATTTTTGGAGTATGAGAATAATCAGGTGGCGTATGCCTTTCTGTGATTACTATTGAGTGAGCTCATTCAGCTTCATAGGCCGACGAAAGATGAGGTCCTGCGTCGCGCAACTTTTCATGTACGATGTCAGCAGTAAGTGGTCCAGCTATTTAGCTCCATTCTTTCGAGTTGATCGCTGGAAGGTTCCGAGAATTGTGCGAAACCCAAGAATCTATTAAAGCAATAGAATTTCTGCAGACACACGTTTCTAGTGTAGTCGACCACCAGGACCCGGCAGAAGAAAAAGTTTTCCGCTCATTGCTCACACATCTCTTGGACCTCCCAGTAGCGGAGGACAAAGAACCAGATGGTGCTGGGACAGCAGGCTCCCACTCTCCGGAGTGCTGGACTGATACATTAGACGATGACTTGGTGCACATGGAGGACCCTAAGGCTACTGAAGATCCATTGGAGTCCCCTGAACAGGGAATGAATGAAGAGAGGTTCACAAGAAGAAACCAGCTGTTTGAGGCACTGCTTGGTTTTCTCGACGAGTCCATCAGACAGCCTTCCGGGTCTTTATTGGATTTAGTCGATATAGAGATTGGTGGTCTGTGATCCGAGTGGAATCCTCTTGTATTTGTCCTTGTAGCGTACACATTTGTTACTGGCATGAAAGATGAATCTAGTTTTACATGTTCTTGTATGGCACAAGTTGAGCGAGTGTTCGAGTGTATTCAGTTCTATCTTACAAAAGAGATAAGGGCCGCAGGACCACAATGAAAGAAGTGGGCTGGAAAATCAATGATTGCCAAAACGAATGGGCTAGACAGTAGAAAGAGCTATGAGCACTAGAAGTTACCTCCCATCATGGCTCCTCTGCCCATCATGCCACCTCTGTGCCCTTGGGGAACCATACCGCCCCGCATATGCATACTAGCCGCTGGGTTAAATCCAAAACCCATGTTCATGGGGTTCACGTTATTCATTCCCATTCCGAGACCCATTCCATAAGCTCCCATGCTAGGCATGCCCATCATCCCTCCCCTCATCATGTTTCCGCCCACGGCGCCACTACCCCTGACACCCATATTGCTGTTGTGACTTCCACGGAAATTACCTCTACCACCCCCACCCCCACCTCCAGCTCCACTAGGTTGCCCTCCGGTGACCTGATGGACTTGGTTATTGAATTGGCGATTTTCTCGTGCAGGAGGTTCTGTAAAATGATGTGAGATTGAAAGTGATAAAGCAACTATGAACTTGCCTTTAGGAAGTGTGCGGAATGGATTGCCGTTGTTTGCGCTCGTTAATGTGGCAGTAGCGCGGCGATTCTGGAATTCGCTAAGAATATAGTATTCAATGATGAAGGCGAGACGAGTGGTATATCCATTTACTTGCTGTCGAACCAAGCCTTTAAAGTAGCAGCCGCATCATCACTACCACACTCGACATAGGCAATCCTGATAATATGGCTTCAGCGTCAACACGATGATAAGAACGGAAGGGAGACATACCCTTTACTCTTGCCGTTTACTTTGTGTTCTGAGAAGGTTATATGCTTGTGGTCTATATTCACACCGAGGTTTAGAGCAACTTGGCGAATATCCTCGTCACTCGTCCACTGAATGATCAAATTCTGAGTAATTATAGGACAACCTTATCTGAAACAGTCGTACCCATTGTAAATCTCCAATATATAGTGCATCGTAGCCAGCACCACCGACCATGCCAGACACCATTGGTACTTGCTGGTGAACAACATTAGAATTGGACTGGTTTACAGACGGCGACTTCTTATTTGGTGTCATTTCTTCGTCATCCTCGCGTGGTCGTTTGTCGCCCACCAAGGGGTCGCTCGACGTGACTACAGTCTTCACTGCTCTCGGAGGTTCCTGTAGCCAGCATATAAAAACTTAATCACGATCGGTGTATAGAAACATACTTCAGATGGCTCGAAAGCTGGCTCTTCATCGTCACCATAAAGATAAAAGTCATCTTCAGCCATTGATTTGAATGAGTCTGGTGCGAGAAACTGAAGGCGCGAAAGCGTGTGAAGTTATTCAGCTAAAGTATTGGATTTGGACACTGAATGTTCGAGAAAACATGAGATAGTCCCCAACACAACACATCAACACAACAGTTCCAATACAAGGAGTAGACAATAAGTAGCAAGGAAACACAAGAGAATTACAGGTTCAAAACAGAAATCTTACATGCAATAATGATACAAGAAAACGCTTTACAAGTTTTGCTTGTGTTTTATTTGTCAAGCAAATACAGAATTATACGAAGAATAAATGCGCGGTGGTGGTGGAAGTTTGGGATCAAGTTGTAGTTGTATTAGTAAGCAATACAAACAGACGACTCTGTCACTTCCGATTACTCAAAATTTGCTCCACTAGCATGTCCTGCTGCGCTAGCCACAGCCCAAACGCAGGAGATTTGAACCACCTCTCGTAAAAGCTAATGCGTTTACTTGCTGATCGGAATGGGAGGGGAGAGCCATGAGTTTTGAGAGAAATGAAAAAATCGGCTCGACTAAACGGCTTCAGCCTGTGACCATGATGAACAGATTTGTTTAACTCAGCCGGTGGGGGTATAAGGGTATGTAGGTATCGATTCAAAGGAACAAAGAAAGCTGCTGTTCTCGAACAAAAATGTCGTCGGAGTGCCAGCGATCCCTCTATCTCTAGGAGGACATCAGATCAGTTTTGTGTCGATAGATGTGCTAACTCACTGTCATTCTGGTTGCCCCGGCAAAGGACCTCAAGCTTTTTAAGTAAGGCCGAGTCCTTCGAGATGAAGCGTTTATGCGTCGTTCTCCAGCCAGGCGGAGGTCCCATCATGATTCCAGCATCCGTCGACTCCCTGCCTTTCCTATCAAAGGAATCAACTCAAGGGTCCTAGTAATGTACTGAATCCGTACTTCCGTTGTCGACCGAGACTGAGGATGTGTGGCCAATGCTGACATGACCTCTCAAGAAAAGGGTTGGTTACCCCCAGAAGTAATCCAGGCTTTGGTGGTAGCTTGTTTACCAGCTTTAGATGGTCTTGGTCTTGTAATGTAAAATACGGTCGAATATCGTGGGCGAATGGCATCTGGAGGGCAATTACGTCAGTCAGGGAGGCTTCAGACAGAGATCGCTGTTACAGGTCGCAACAAATCCCGAAACCACCAAACAGCTTGACTTGTGGCTGAGGGCGTTGTACCAAAGATCAGCATGCCTTCATTGCACAATATCAAGCACTCCCAAATTGACCATAGATTCGCAAGGGTCGCCTCAAATAACTCGATTGGCGCAGGTGAGAACGGGGCGAAAGAGGCCAATATCTGATCGTGGATTCTGTTAGGTCTTGCGACAAGACAGAGATGTGGACAAACATGAGATCGGGGGTCATACTGAACACCAAAAGAGGATGTTTCAGTGAACTGTTGCTCATTCTCTGAGTGCGGTAATTCCACATGAAGCACTGATCCCGCTATGCCGAGTAATACTGCTGACCCTGGTGTAGGGGCTGGCCTTTAACTGAATGAA
>CEMT01388467.1:0-17015 GCA_900068985.1 Pterula multifida
CTAAAGGCTGAAAATAGCACCAGTCTGTCGTTGACTCAAAATACTACTCAATATCTTGTTCCGGAAGATACTTCGTCTTTACTGCCAGCTGTTCTGACATTCTCATTCAAGGCAGCGCAAGCCCACCTTATCCAAGCGGATATACGTTTTCAGGATTTATTTGATAAATTGGAATGTAAACCATTTGAACACCTTGAACGTGTACATCCATTTCGGTTTGTATAAGCACTATATTCACCTCTTTGTGACACTTATACCAGTATCACAGCGCCCTGGTCGAATCCATTTTGTAAGCTGATCATCCAAAACTGATGGTAGTCTCAATCGAACACATTTTCAGAGGTCAGCAAATCTCCTGGCTGGCTGCACGTAGCATCAAGCACAAGTTTATACGATTGTTCAATCCATCTATACCTGAGAAGGCAGCAGATTACCCGTTTGTCACTGTCACTTCTTAAAACGAACGCTGCTGGAACATTATTCTCAAAGTCAAGGCAAATCTGCGACTGCATTCTTTCCCACTCCGCAACAGGTTTCTCAAGTAGATATATCAACCCTTAAGACTGCGGGTTTGAGCACTCGCAAGGCAGAATACGTCTTGGATCTTGCCCTTAGATTTGCTGACGGTCGATTGTCCACGGAGAAAATCACAAGTGCGAATGATGAAGAGCTGGCAGAAATGCTTACCTCTGTACGTGGTATTGGAACGGTCAGGCGCTTTATTAGATGATTATTTGCAAGAACCTTACAAGAAATGATTATAGTGGACAGGTAGGCGTTGACATGAATTGAATCTTCCTAAACAGAACTGGAACATATTCCCTAGTACATATGTTTGCTATATTCTCTCTGCGACGGCCCAATATTCTTCCTATAGGTGGATGCATTTGTTTCTTTTGACCTTGAGAGTTTTATTCCTGTTCATGTATAGGTGACCTTGGCGTCCAGCGTGGCTTGTTGCGGTGGTTCCTTTCCCTTCATTCTTCTGCACATCCCTTTACACTTTCACCCGACAAAGTCAGTCAATCTGGTAGAAAGCCGTCGGAAGGCGTGCTCAAGGGTGATACAGAACGAGACATATTACCTACGCTAGCTACAGAAGCCCCTACTCTAGGTGAGAAATGTCCCTTCTGGTATTCCTTTTCGGCATAAACTTGGCATCGCTTACAGATGTACCCGAAGTTAATCCTGTACAAATGGCAGCACTCCCACCAACATTTACTCCCTCGATCAAGAAGACTTTAGCGTCAGAACAGGCGAAGGAGAGTCGAGCTCCACTTCCCGATGGGATCACCGTTGAACTACTCAAAGGTCGTCTTCAGGGCAAAAAAGTCAAGTTAGTTCATGACCAACTTGTGTATCTGACAAATGTCGAATACTGATTCACAGAGGGACGTTTCTGACGCCAAAGGAGATGGAAGATCTGACAGAGTCCTGGAAGCCATATCGAAGCATTGGTAAGACTTCCGTTTGGAAACAACTTGCATTCTAACTGGGCTCCATCTATTGCATGCTCTCTGTCTATAGGGATCTACTATATGTGGTCTTTAGCGGACACCAATGGGAAATAGTATTATGTTGTATTTATCGAGTTTACCTATGTATGTAGTACTCCGACCAGCCAAGAGAATCAAAAGTGCAGCATATTTAGCATCGTGGCCGAGCTAACTACATCTGGTCGCGTTGCGCTTTCTTATATCACCTCTCATTCCAGTGTTACTATCTGGTGTCCCTCTGGAACCAGATTGTGGCTACTTCTGTTGAATGTAACATTTGGACCCCGTCTGCCGTTTGCGGTCTACTGTTATGGAATCCTCGTCCTTTCAAGCCCCAATCCCGGTTGCATCGTCCAAGGGCTTGCTCGCTGCCTCGGCGTACTTGCTTCGATTCTACACATAAATAGATCAATTTGTTCGTTTATGAAGCACTTCAACGCAACGTCCTCAAGTTCCCTGAAGTCTCCTCGTGCTTGCCTGCAAGCGAAGTCGCAGTCAGACCACGATTACGAACATACCAGTGTCTCACTGTTCCTTGATACCTGTCTCTTACTGCTCACCAGTGAAACCCTTTCAATACCTCTCATGAACCTTGGTAACTCAGTACTTGTTCGCGAGCTTTTCTCTCCTCAGAAGTTACACATATCTACTCGTTCGTCTTCATCAAATGGCCGTATGCCACACCCACCACACGTGTTTTCAGAACATTCGCTAGATACTCAGATTTCTGCTACCTGTTGTTTTTCTGCTTCGTCCTCTCATGCTCTATGTGAGCTTCCGGGAGGGATACAGACGTCGACCGATTATAGTTCGCCTGATTCTTATCTCCACACTTGCGAGGAGTTCCATCATCATATACTGGGAAATCCACATTTATCTACATTTCACCGCCGTTCCTCTCCCCTTTTACATACCCTCAAGCATCTCCCATATGCAATAAATCTTCATGCCAAGTTGCATTCGGATCGATTTCCCCGAGATCACCAGCTTAACTCGTCATTTGCATCCCAATACCAGTTAGGAGACGAATTGGGTTCTGGAGGATTCGGGTTTGTGATGACTGCGCGTCACCGTCAGCGTGGTCACGAAGTTGCAATCAAATTCATCATCAAGGACAAAATTCCGGCATATGCCCATATCGAGGACCCTGTCATGGGGAGGGTACCTACAGAGATTTTTCTTCTCGCAGCTCTAGAACACGAGAATATCGTGAAATGTCTGGACCTTTATGAAGATGATTTGTACTATTACATGGTGCGTGAAGCTGATATATATTTGGTCAAAGACAGGACTTATAAGATAATAGATTCAAGAACTCCATGGTACTCCATGGCAGGCTCACCAAGCTGTTTTCTATGAGTCATCGATGGGTCCAGCTAATAACGAAGTCCCAGAGCTTTCACCAAGTACTTCGGTGATGTCAATAGAATCCTCACCACCTACACCGCCCCTTACCGGTCACTCCACGAGGTGTTCCTCCACTCCTCAAACTCCGAGTATGTTACACCTCCAACATATCCAGCAGTCCCACGCCCATCGAGCTTCGTGCTCTGATGTCTCGTCTGCTTCAGATATCTTATGGCTTTCTCCTATCTCATTTCCCAGCATCTCACGGCGTGCTTCTCATGATCTTTTTGAATGCATCGAAACATCCGAGCAAAAGCGATTGTTAGAGGAGCAGGCTCGACCTGTGTTCGCGCAAGTAGTAGAGGCCGTCTACTACTTAGATTCCCTTGGAATTGCTCATCGCGATATCAAGGACGAGAATATTCTCATAGATCAATATGGAAAGGTTGCCCTTTTTTTCTCGCCATATATAAGGAAATTACTCATGTCGTGATCCATTATGTCAGGTTAAACTCATAGATTTCGGCAGCGCGTCGGTAGTTGATCCAACTAAACCTCGACCATTCTATGACACCTTCTTTGGAACGACTGCCTATGCAGCATCGGAAATACTTCTAAAAAAGTCATATCAGGCAGCTCCTGCTGAAATATGGACATTAGGAGTTTTACTTTCTTACCTCCTGACTGGTGCATCACCTTTTCCGACAGAGAAAGATGCTGTGCAGGGGAAGATCAAGCTCGCAAACTTGCCAGGATTCAGGATCTCGAAATCTGCAACACATCTCCTTCGTAGATGTCTTGAACCCAACCCCAAGAAACGAGCTACGATAGCTGAAGTACGCTCGCACATCTGGTTAGCGGGGCATTAGATCCTTTGGTTGATATCAATTATTGATTCCGGCATACCCACAAGCACTGTATATCATAAACATTCATCATATCTGTTTTGTCCCTGTAGTCCATCGTTTTGTGCCTCTACATGTACGCTTTCTAGAAGTTATTGTACATATCTCATGAATACCTTTCCAAGTTCAAATGCTAGACAAAATCTAAAATATTAACCTGACCTGACTCTCTAAGCAAGCAAACACGACCACGGACGCCATCAAATGCAAGTCCGTGAGCAGAGATATTAGGCCCGAACGGTTCCTTTATATCCCTCACAGAGGGTATACCATTCTCAATGTCTCGTCTCACCGAGAGCAGAGTCAGATCTGACCCAGTAGTTCCACTCAAGAAGATACCACGGGCTCCAGCCACATTCGATGAAACGACCAACCAATATGCGAGAAGGTAAGCCGTTTCTGGAGAAGACATAAAGGGTGATATGCGGATGGTCCCATCCAAACTCAGAAAGATGTCTAAACGTATGAAATGCGATACATGGCGGCGTGATAGAGTTGGTGATAGTGCAAGTATTGAGATGCTATGTTCGCCTGGTTCTCCAGGAAAACTGCATAGGCTCCAGACGGGCTCAGAGAGCACAGCAGAAAGATCTCCATGATGAGATCGTATAAGGGTGATAGGCTCCAAACGGAGATGTGCTGGCGGTGACAGTGGATGAGTGGGTAGAAGGAACACATCCAGTACGGCTTTCTGCTCTTGGACATAATGGACAAATATATGCGTGTCGGTGAGTAGAAAATCTTTGTGCAACGAGCCAGGGACCTGTGAAGTAGCCAGTTGGTCCGACATGGACACGAGGGTGCCTGAAGAAAAGGAGGCGCACATTAGGAGGCAATTTGTACAGCTGCTGGGTATCTATCCGCCAAAGGTTTATGCCATCAGATGTATAAACTGCAACGAAATCTTGAACTAATTGAACATATGTGGTCATCTTGAGTATATGCTGGGGAATTGGAATTGTTGCAACGACATGAAAGGCGATGTCACTAGGAGGGAGATCTAATCTCGCAATGACTCTGTCTTAGGAATGAGAAGATTTGATCAATAAAGCATACTAGGCATAGCTTACAATGAGAGAAAGAAGGGAGAGTTGTACTTGATGAATGCAATGCAGACTGCTGCCGCGTCTGCACCATCAAAGATACAGTTCGCGCGATATAATTTCGCGTTGTTATCAAGTCGTGCGATTGGTTGATGTGTAGATACATCTCTTTCAATATCGTAGCACTCCAGGCCCTTTCTAGAGTAGATAATGACCAAAAACCTTTCGCGTATCAGCTTGATATCAACGTATTCACCAGGGGAGGGCTGAATCGCGATCGATCTATGAGCGACTGGAGTTGGATTTTGGGATGTCCAATTATGATCCAGGATAGATGATCGTACGAGCGCCTTCTCAAGATCTAGAGTGGAGTGAAGAGGCGAGGATAAAGGAGGCAAGAGCAAAGTAGAGCCGCCATACGCCTGATACCACACAGAATATTGGGAAAGGAGTTTATGGAAATGGGAAGAGGTTTGACGAAGCCTGACGATATCTAGTGGCTGTAGATATGCAAGTACATTGAGTAACAGTTCAAATGGAAGAAGAACAAGTTTTGAATCTGTAGAAGGAGTAGCTGTAATATTGGAATTACTGCTAATAGGAAAAGGACTTGCCAATGGCACTGGTAGCAGGGGCAATAATCGCGGTCATATCGCAGGCTAAGCTTGAGTCTACACGTGATCCATCTGACTTTCTAGCCGCTACCCATCATGTCCATTATATTCAAAGGTTCTTGTACGTCCCATACCCTCAGTTCTCGTCATGAATCTGACTCTTGCCTAGTTTCTAATATCTCTCGGTCATTTACAAGGCCCATACCACTGTTCGCTGGTGCGTTACTCGTCCAAGCTTTATCACCGATATATATAAATCCATTATTCAGCATATCGTTCTTTACATACATCCAAATCCGTATTGGTAGAGCCTATTCCAGCATCGAGCACATCTCCAGTAAATTCAATAACGGCTTTGGCAAACCGAGATTTCAATCAATTTGGGCTGGAGCGACCGTCTAACAAAGCTGGTGAGCAGTCGTGCACTCCCCTCTTTATTTCTGGAGTTGTTCATGCTCGGTTGTAGAATATGTGCTATCAACCATGGACAAAATAGCTAACTGGGCTAGGCAAGGTTCTATGTGGCCAATGACTTTTGGTTCGTAGCGCCTCCGTTTACTCTCAGCGTGTTGCAATTAACCGTTTACCAGGTCTCGCGTGCTGTGCAGTCGAAATGATGCATATGGCTGCTGCTAGATACGACCAAGATAGGCTGGGGGTTGTCTTCCGCGCTACTCCTCGCCAGTCAGATATCATGATTGTCGCTGGTACATTGACGAACAAAATGGCACCTGCCCTGCGTAAAGTGTACGACCAGATGCCGGAGCCTCGTACGTTTGTTCCGATTTGTGTCAGTGAGTTCAAGCTGACTGGAACAATTAGGCTGGGTGATATCTATGGGATCGTGTGCCAATGGAGGTGGATACTACCACTATTCGTATTCCGTTGTGCGAGGTTGTGACCGTGCGTTTGTGTACTATTCTTGGAAATTGGCGACACTCATGTAGATTGCTCTAGGAATCGTACCAGTTGATGTATATGTTCCAGGTTGCCCACCGACCGCCGAAGCCCTCCTCTACGGCATGCTGCAACTGCAGCGCAAGATGAGGCGTAGCCGAAAGGGTGTACTTTGGTAAGTCACTGGTGCAATGCTCACAGTGGTTTACTGAGATGTCTGCAGGTACCGCAAGTGAATACTGATGGATGTAGGTAGCATCAAAGATACGTGCTGTGTATCTTATAGTCTACAAGTGTCTATAAGTAGTAGGAGATTTCTTGTGGTAGAAGAAGGCTGTGAACCGTGGAATTAAGCAAAAAGTAGTACTTGTGGCGGTGCTCTTGTGCTTAGGCGAGTACCTCCAGGATGGCCACTACGTTTTATCCCCAGATTACCCCCGACAACCCTTCTGCTTCCATGTTCCACGACCCAGAAAGCAGATACCCTTCTATGCCGTTCACTAAGCCATATAAACGTCGTTCCCACTCTCATTCACCTTCCCTTCCTCCTCGCATGTCCCAATCATACTTTCTGGACCAGCAGTCTCCCCATAACCTCAACGATCTTGTTCTCCGCCCTTCTTCACCCACTTCACCTCATCATGACCTTGTTTTACGTGCTTCCTCACCTGGAGGTCTACAGAGTCAAGCAGAACTCGATTCTCAGCAGCAGCAACATCGCTTTCCAACCAGTTCGGATTGGAGAGATGGCCCCTCAGAGCAACAGTCAGAGCACGAGCTAAGACATGATGCTGTCGTGTCATATGCCTCTCCTCAAGTTTCTCCGAGAAGAGTCATCGAGCGATACGGTCTCTCAGATGAGCCACGAACTTCCAACATCTCCACAGATCTGAGACCAATCCCAACACTTGATGAACAAGTTTCTTCCGTGCAACATCGTCCTTCACCGCCTATGAGGACCTCGTCAACAGATAGAGACAGGTCAAATTTACTTTTTATGTCCGCCTCAAACCGTCCATTATCCCCTTTGAATATGACTACTAGTGCAGGCCCTCCGGAACCAGGAGTTGCCGCACCAATATACAGCAACCCTATGTCTAGTTCTCCAGCAGCACACTTCACCAACTCGTTACCCATATCTCAGAATTATCGTGCCTATGCTCAACAACCGACCTACGTAACACCCCCAACAGCCCATAAACCTATTTTCACTCCTTCGCCCCAGCCACAGGAAGAGATCTGTGTAGAATGCGCGATGCGTGATGAAGAAATGGCTGATGTCGATGTCACTTCTCCAGGGATTTGGGAGAGAGAAAGTGATGCTGAATACCAGGAACTTCTTGAAAGAGAGCTCGAGGATGAGGCCAATGGTATCCTTCCCAATCCATCTCGACTGGGGGCTAGAGGCGATCAACTTACAGAGAAGCACATAAAGATCTGGCTTACAATAGTGAGTTCATTTTCTTCCTTCTCAAAACTCAACTGGTTCACCTGAATGCCTCGCAAAGAACCCTAGGGAACCCACAGCTCGCCAGCAGACGATCGACAAATATGTTCGGGCTCAAAGTGCTGTATTGGAGGCTGAGGCTGTCGCCCATGCCCGTGCCATGCGAGAAGCCCGGCAACTAGATAGTAGAATGAAGGATACTTATTCGCAACTACGTCGGTCAGCATACGACATGGGAAATACCGCAGCTCCAACAGACGATAGCGGAGGTGTTCGCATTAAACCTCCCCGTTCCCCAGAAGAACCTTCCAACTCAGCCCACGCGCAGCATCACTCAAGGGAAGTCACCCTTTTGGAGAATGGTATGATAGTTGAGCATGTTGATGTTCGAAAGGAGGAGAAGGAGGCTCGTGAACGCCGCCGGAAAGAAGAAAAGCGGGCTCGCAAATCTTCTCGGTCCTCTGGCATGGATGTCATGTCCGTCTATTCCACCCAGACTCTCCCACAAGTATCCGACAGCGGAATTGGGATGCGTCCATATTCTGGGCACTCACAGCTCAGTTCCACCAGGCCTATGTCAGTTCTCACTGCCCCTTTGGATCGCCTTGACGCGCGCACATCTCAAGCGTCTTTCTCCGACGTCCATAGTATGAACTCCCTTTCACCTAGACGCCGCTTTTTCGGTTTCAAAAACATGAGTGGTGGTTTACTCAGCCAGGATAGTTTGGCCCCTTCAGGAATGTCGGGAAGCATGGTGGATATGCAGTGCGCATCTTTTCCATCTTATTCTCGGTCTCAATATGATACTCACACCAAGTCACAGCGTCGCTTTGCAACGAGAAGCCCAGCATTTGCACGCTCATCATTTGCCGCCTCGCCGTAGTCAGCTCTGGTCACCAATTGAAATGGAACCCGACGTGCAGGAGGGTATCGTTGAGGACTCCGTCCCGAAAAAGAAGAAGAAAACAGGCCTGGCAAAGATCTGGAAAATTGTCACAGGCTCTTCTAAGCAGAATACTTCTGAGACTCGAGAAGTTCAGCGCTCCAATGAAGGAAATGATGACAATTATCCTTTGGCGCCCCCACCACCTATCTCATATTTGATGAGTCGATCTCCTGGGGATCTACATAACTCGCAACGACATGGATCTACAACATCTTTACACTCATCTATGTCTCCCAGAAATGGTATATCTTCAGTATGTCTCTCCCCGCCGACTGCCCCTTCTAGTCTTCTTCCCTCCCCTGGGTCATTAAAATCGCCTGGTCCAGAACAAGAATTTGATTTGCGACGTCCAAACGGCATACCTGAGGATGACTACCATGATGACACAATTGTAAAATCGATGAATACGCTAACACCTCAAGACCTAGAATTCTCAGGGCGTCAACAAGGATCTTCTAGCCCGACTATCAAGTCTACTGTCTTAACACAACGAAATTCGCAGTCGTCTCTTCGACTGTCTTGTGATAAGTCCCTTCCCCCGCTTCCTCTAGGTGAACACCCACAACAACGCGCAGGCGCTCCCATTCAGGATGTTCGTCCTCGTACTGTGCACACATTTGATCCACGCCAATTGATACCTCATTCCCAGTCTTCATTGGATCTTCAACCTCCACAGGCGCCCTTCCGAAGGGATTTACGTCGCCAGTCCTTCGGCGGGGTTGCTTCACGGCCCACAATGCATACAGCCCCTCTCCATGCTACCACCCTACTTGAGGAACGAAAATCCTTTGGCATTCGTTACGATGAATTTGGGGCATCTCGGCGTTCACTTAGTCGTTTGGGTAACCCACCGCGACCCCAAGATAGAAGTCGGCCAACAGACCGAAGCCTTTCCTCTCCAGCGAAACGGCGCAGCTTCTTCTCTTTATCTTCTCTCTTTGGGAAGAAAAGTCAGGAAAATAGGGTCTCTACGTATGACTACATGCAGACATTCCCAAGGCTTACCCCATCTCGGTCACCTTTTTACGACGACGACACCAGGACAGCAGGGTACGATCATACAACCACGAAATATGCCATGGGAACAAAATCTTATGTCCCCACAAGGCGAGCTCTAGCTGAACTCGTTTCTCAAGATCCTGATTTTGTAGCCTATCGCTACCCTTCAAATGATCAGAGACTAGATCTTTTACGCTGATTCTGATCACTTTTTCTAAGCATGATACTGTTCATCCTGATTCCAATCTTTGCTTATACACTTTCTCTATACCATCTCATGCCACTCATGCACACCATCCTTGAATACCACAGTCGTTAATTTGCTTTCTTTCTGTATTCTCTCACTTCGAATCATCTCGAACGCATTCCTGCCTGGTCTTTACATCGTAGCCTTTGTTTTTGCTTTCTACATTTCCCTGGAGCCCTGTCAGTTTCAATCTGGACCTGAATCTCAAATATATTCTTCGCTATCTGATAGTCAATTCAGTCATTTGTCTGTTTCGCACAATTGTTTTGATGGTTTTGTGACTGTGTGGTTGGGGGGCAGATTATCATTAATGCCCTCAAAAATACTATTATAGTACTATTTATGTAATTAGACAAGCCGTCCCATACATCAATATATATTCTAAGTTAGACTCTAAGGTAACTAATGATGTAACGAATCCGGTTTGTAGGGATCATCTATAACCATAACCATCAACCTGCCAAGTTCCATCCCTTTAAATGGTTGGTAAATGTGCTCCTAAAGACTGTTCATTGCGACCCTCATATTCGACTCACAGGCTCCTCGTGGTCTGTCCGCCGAAGAAAAGCGTATCAAACTACTCGAGATTTTCCATGAGACGGTACGAGATCTTCATCTCGTCATGTCTATATCCCCAAAGGCTAACCAACACCTGTGTATCTGGATTATAGAAAGACTTTTATCAGGTATCGATATCACTTCTTTCTTGAATTGAGACCGACGTGTTGAATTTGTTATATGCACGCATAGCTTAAAGAGTTGGAGAAACTAGGACCCAAGATGAAGGGTATTGGTACGCAGATAGCCACAGCTATTCGTGGCACACCTCAGGATTTATCCACCGCTTCTTCCACACTTAGTCTCCCAGTCAGTGAAAGAGGTTCTTCAAAGTCTCGTCGACGACAGCCTGGTTTGTGGTGAAAAGATTGGCTCCTCGAATTGTTAGTCGCCCAAGACCAGCTATTGTCAGATGAATTACTCAAATCGTTCATTGTAGTCTTCTGGAGTTTTCCATCCCAGAATGGTGCTATGGTAAACTTTCAATAAGCCTCTATTTTCATGATAAGCCTTTGGATATCGAACACAGATGCAAGCAAGATTATCGGCTCTGCAAGAAACGCGAGATGCTGCTACAAAGCAAACTTTGGAACTCCGAAGCAATATCGAACTCGAAACGGCGCTTAGGATTGAGACAGTAAGTTTCATTGAGCAGATAATCCAGACACTTGACATGTGCAGCGTTGATCAACACATCACCGTCGACTCCAGCCAGAGCGCAAGGCAGTATTAGACCAACTCTTCTTAGAAAAGGAGCAAATATCCAAACTAGATCGAGAATTAAGCAATTACGGTGCCTGTGATCCAATCAAGGTTGCAGAGAAGAAAGCAGCTACTGAGCTCGCTCATGAGGCAGCAATCCGATGGACAGGTTGCAATCTTTCGGTGTCCATCTCTGACCCATGGATCCGAATTGAGTTAATATATTATATAGATAACTTCTCGATAGCTCTGGCGTATTTGGCCAAGCAAACAGGGTGTTCTTCGTCTGAGATTCGACAGCAGTTTGGGATCGACGATAGCTATGAGGATATCTGCTAACTTTCTGTTGGTCCCAGATATGTAGAGGCTGGCTATTGGTATTGACTATGGTATATTGCTTAAAAGATCTCCTGAGGATGAGAGCAAATTAATGCTATCGAGTACGCTCCGAGCCTCCGATTACACGTATGAATGCTAGTGTACGCTCGAATACTATGCCAGGTACCAGTACTGATACTAACTAACCTGAGGACTACAGTACTTATGCCTGACCTCCGAGTCTCGTGATCATCAACACGAGCGCTGCTTGACTCTGCGACTCCCATCGCTGGAAAGGAGTGTCATCAGCTCCCCCCCCTTCTCTCCCTCTTCAACCATTCCATGTCTTTGTCCCCCACTGCTTCTAACAGCTCAGATAACCCAACTAAGCGGCGGAAAACAAGCAGCGTCACCATGTCACCTACAACAGAAACCCCTCAACCAATTCCACCCACTCATATTCCTAAGCGAGGCGCAAGGGCCTGTACAAATTGCCGTAAAGGAAAGAACAGATGTGAAGGAGAGGCATGTCTTCCTCCCCGATTTCTCCAGTTCTGGCCCGCTCACCCGGTCGGCCCGGCTTTTCTAGGCTCCTTGTCGTCGATGCCAGATCAGTGGGCACCCTTGTATCTTTGAGAAACCTGAGAAGAAGAATGTGCAGATGTCTGGGCCTAGTATAGAGTGAGTTCATCCCTGTACATCCTGCTTCTCATTGAACTGACTCCTCCCATCTTCATAGACGCTTGTCGCGGTTGGAGGGACAATATTTAGTCCGTTTTACTTATCTTTTGGATTCAAACAACATCTGCTCACAGCAACGATTTACAGGTCATGCAAAGTCAGATGATTGGGATGCAATCTTCCTTGGACAGAATTCTTGCCGCCGTCCAAACCCAACAACCTCCTCACATGTCCCTCCCCCCTGGTGGTCCTGGAGGCCCTATGTACCCACCCCCTGGATCTGAGATGATGCAGTTCCAACAACAAGTACCTGGAGGCAGTTCTCGTAACGGGTTTGAAGGAGGTCCTAATGACAGGGCTCGGCCTTTTCCACCTCTTCCTGGTTTTGCGCCCCCGGTACTGCAAATCGTCTTAGTGCGAGTTCGAACTAATTTGGTATCTCATTAGCCGCACAAGTATGCTACGTATGGGATAATCCCTAGTACGGCTCCATCGTCTGAAGATGAATCTGAGGACACACTCCCTCGGGCGGGTTTGAATGCCCCCATTGAAGCACTACAAGGTTTGGCTAACGCAGCTGCAGAAGCGGCTGCAGCTCCATCTATGTCGTCTCCCCGGTCTGTTAACTTTCATGGAAATTCGGCCCTGCGTTAGTTAACGATCTGTCTTTAGAGTAAAGAAAAGGAAGAGGGCTGAGCCGATCCCTAGAAACGCTTTCCCTCACGTGGTCGAAAAGGTAAGCCATGTTGTCGTGCGCTCCTCGATTTGTTGTTCTAACCATCGACGATTCGTTTCATCCTTATTCAGGGGTTGGTGGCGGATGCAGAAGCAAGGGAGTTGTATCATATGTAATCATTGCAGCTTGATAATCTCTATACACAACCCAGACTTCGCTAACTTCTTAACGTATGCAGCTTCTTTTCAGGCTGCCATTATTTCATCCCGCTGTTTGATCCCACATATGACACCTATGAAAATCTATCAGAACGCAGCCCGTGGACTTTTGATGCTATCTTGGCTGTTGCAGGCAAAATCAAAAGTGGAAATGGCTCTCTCAATAGCACTTTCTATAGATGCCTAGAGGAGGCGCAAGGCATTGCCAGATCATCTCTCTTTGGACCTGTAGTGAGGAAAGAAGCCGTCCAAGGTTGGTCATCGTCGCTTGCCTCCAAACAATCAAGTTGATATCTCTGCCCGTGGTAGGCATGATGTTGTTGGCAGCTTGGAGTACCAACGGGTGGCTTCCCAGTGGGCATGCTATGCGGATGGCCCTTGATCTTGGTTTGCATCGTGCGCTGGATAAGCTTGCTGATGATAGTGGTAAGCACAGGTCAGAAGAGGAGGAAAGGGATCTTGGTGGGCAAATTAACTTGCTTCTTCAATGACATCACGTCAATTGAGCCACCTTTTCCTCAGTTGTATCTGCTCGCATTTGGTTGTGCTTATATTGGTTTGATCACCAGTAAGATCATACTTGTTCGAAACACTGGCTCTCTCTAAATCGCCCTTCCTCAAAGAATGAGCCTTGGAACGGGACGACCCATAGTCCTCCGTGATGAAACATATATCCGCCACTGCCGTATACTTCTGAAACATCCCATGTCAACACCGACAGATGTCAGGGTTATTTCTCAGGTGGAACTAATTGTACAGAAGGGTGCGTTACCATTGTCCTCGTTACAACTTTCCTGATTTACCCATGACAGCTCATATATATGATTCATTGGTCGCCTTGAATGGCCAAGTAAACCAGAGTACCCTGGGCTTCATTCGTCGCGCTAACGATGCATTGGATAAATGGTTTGAGAGCTGTAATGAACTTCATCGTAAGTTCTCAATGATGCTCATCGATGAAGGGAATATTGAGTTGAGACTTAGGACAAACAATGGATGAGGAATCGTTGCTCCGCAAGATCTTGCTAAGCGAGCTGCATTACGCCAAACTCTGGGTCGTTTGCGTTGCTCTCAGAGGCGTATCTTGGGACAAGATGCCTTTTGAGCAGCGTGAACTAGCCTTTCAAGCTAAAGACGAAGCTTCTAATTGTCTCGCGATATTTTTGACATCCAATGCTTATAGGTATCCTAGGCATAAGTACTAACTAGAGGTTACATAGGTGCTGATTACCTTGCAACAGGGCTGCACTTCGTTATGCTGTTCATGATTCACTAGTAACTGCTGCCTTCTCTGGCCTGTTCCTGCTCAAGATGGCAAATCTTTTTCCAAATGAATTGGACCTTCCCGCAATCACCAGTCAAGTAGAGCAACTTGCGCAGCTTCTGTCTGAAGTTGCGGCCGAGAGGTATGATCCAGTGACTCGTCATCGTAGCAAAAGAAAAGGTTCATATTGGTATACGACAGATATGCTCTTACACTTCGTATCATGTTGGCTAACCTCCGAAGGAAGATTGGTCTCGTCAGTGGCATATCTTCGCCTAATCCAACTATGCCTCCCCCCTCTTTCCCAGAAGGTCTCATGATGCCCTCTCACACCACTTTTACCGACCCTGGCATGCCTCCTCCATTCACCATGGAGGAACTCGGCTTTGCCCCGCCTGCTAACAATCGTGGTACCTTCAGCCCTGCTGCTATTCCAATCTGGCTTCAAGAACAGGTAAGCCCAGACCATCACTTTTCCCTCCGCGTTATCATCTCATACTTTACAGAGTCTCACTGATCTTGGCCTTCCTATCAACGGATCTGATGGTATCTTCTTAAACATGGCTGGAGCAAACGGGTGGACTGGTGACTTCGCTCCCATGCCTGAAGCTTGGTGAAAACACTCGGGCAGAGCTATGTGTATAAAATGTATACTAGTGTACGTTGTTGACGAAGTTAGTTCTTTACCTCATGTTTGATACTTGCCGCGAAAATCACCATTAGTCAGTCGATTAGTGCATTTTTCCGGCGGTTGATTCGTGGCATGACTGGTTACAAAAAAGGAACAGTCCATTGGTCGTTATATGTATATATATCT
This sequence comes from Pterula multifida, assembly GCA_900068985.1. Classification (NCBI taxonomy): domain Eukaryota; kingdom Fungi; phylum Basidiomycota; class Agaricomycetes; order Agaricales; family Pterulaceae; genus Pterula; species Pterula multifida. The sequence continues at coordinate 15,176 of CEMT01388467.1, forward strand.
ATTCTTCTTCTTCGTCCTCGTCCTCGTCTTCATCACTGTCCTGATTTTCTTGCAAGAACTAATGGAAATCAGTATTCGGTCGAGAACCCAAACAGAGGTTTAAGAGCACGGTGTGTTCACCTTAACGAGAGGCTGGGTGGCGGCGAGGAACTGCTGCTTGCCTTGCTGTCTTGCGCCCTTATCATGCCAGTAAAAAATGGCTTCACCAGAAATACAGTCGTTGTTATACAGGATCTATTGCTGAAATGAGGGATGAATCGATAGAGAACATATAAAGTGGGATTACTTTAAGAATCTGGGGGAATGGTTTGGTAAGACGCGTTTCTTCGTAACAATACAATTGTGCAGCATTGATGAGCGCAACTTCAACTTTGGGTCCAGTACAGAATGGTTTCAGGATTGGTGCAAAATTCTGATAAAAATGTGAGCAGATAGTGCGAGCTGTGGATTAGCATAAACTTGCTTCGACTTCGCGGGAAACAAGGTTTTGGACCTGGTCCACTCGTGTGCTCCCCCACTCCACAGAGTTCATCAGTCCTTGCCAGATACATTCGATGAGGTCTTCCTTAGGAAGAGCTTGCTCTTCCTGATTGGATTGTATCAACGAAATGATCTGCATCCATGACGTCAGCAGAGTGGAGACAATGAGAGAATTGGGTGCTTACTTGCTCAGTGGGTTCATTGCGCTCGATCCAGTCTTGAAGATATTTCATGAAATTATCCTTCAAAACGGTTGATTGCATCTTGATAAACCAGTCGGCGACTTGACGTAAGTTCTCGTTCTTGAAATGCTCTTGGAGATATTTGACATTTCGCTTGTTAGGAGGGAAGAACTCAAGTATGTCTTTGATACCTCCCCGCCTGAGAGTGACTGCTAAGTTCTCTATAGAGGTATTCTGTTGATCGAGATAAGTGCGGAACATCAAAGTAATGACTTTGATGGATACATCTGTTGGAATCACAAGTGTGAGAGTATGAAGATGAATAAACTGGTTCGAATACCATTTTTGACAAGGTGGTCCTTGGTTAGACTCTGAAGACATGAAGCGTTGGCAAGACCCTTTGAAATTAGTAGTGCTGTAGTGATGGCAAGCTTGTTCTTTTTTTCCTCGGGCCAACGATGAATGTATTGGAGTAGACTGGGCAACGCAGAAGTTTCCAATGGTTTCTGAAGATATTTATACCTAGCAAGGAAATATTGTGGATGAAGTACAGGTATAAATGATCGGTACAACATTTGCACACCTTCGAATGAGTTTGTTTAGCACTTCAACGTATTGTTTCATTTCTTCAATCTGAATGGGGTCCTTTGCATTGAAGATGGTAAACGGTGATGCGGCACTATCATCGACATATGTCCCTCCTGGTTGGAGAAGACCTCCAACAAGCACAATTTCAAAGAGAGCGTCTGCATATTTGAGATATTCAAGGGTAGAGCCGGCTTGGACTAGCTTTGAAGCAAAAGCGTCAAAATCGTTTGGTGGGACGGTCTCAAGATGCTTGTAGAGCTGATCTCTAAAAGCTGGGAGTAATCAGATACGAACTCGGTAGATAGAAGCAGACCAAGTACTGATTGGTTCGTGCTTTGCTTGAGCCTTGGCCGTGCCTTTTCTGACTTTGATTCGTACGCCCGAGAGGGATGGCTTTACAGCTCCTGGTTGTGACATGCACAGACTCTGCTTGGTACACGTGACTAGTTACTGGCAATTGCAACTATTGTAGACCAAATTGGTTGGGACTTGAAGCGCTTGAAGCTTGAAGCTGAACGATTTGGACAATAGGTGAATTGTGCTATTGCAATCAAATAGTGTAACTCCCTCTGTTTCCTTCTCAGCTTCAT
>CEMT01388477.1:9161-22967 GCA_900068985.1 Pterula multifida
ACGTTCCAATATTTCAGAATTATCCTGCCTGTCTACATAAATAAGTCTTTGGATCGGTGTCTGTAGTAGAATTCAGGGGACCAGTTTACACACAAAGTCATCTAGTTGTTCTGCGGAGCTACTATAACCCGATTAGCAGACCTGGTATATGGAACGCTCACACTGTACCTTGCCATAACTGCCGCAACACACTGGCGGTCTGCGGTCTGGTACGATCGATGGTAAATTTTTTCCCTAGACGTGGACCGAACGTGGGCTGAGATTTGACTCTTATGGAAATGGTGCTCGTGCATCCAAAGATTCTGGTAGAACTGAAGGCACCCGCGGGCATTCGGACTCGATTCCTAATATATTGTGTTAAGCGCTGGTTTGTCCGAGGAGAAAGGGTGTCGATTCGATGCATATGCTGAATCCCCCTCAGTGGTAAGTATAGACTGAATTTATGGAAATCATGTACGACTGGCCTCTAAATATGAACTTGGTGGATTTGGGGCGTTGGCTCACATTATCTAAGGCCACCATATGTCCCCAGGTACCTTGCAACAAGGACCGAGATATTCACACATGCATTTGGCATATCTTAGGCTTATCTGTTAGGTACTAGTTCGTCCTGACATCTGTGCCAATGGAGGACCTTATACAGGATCCCAGTAAATGCTAGCGCTGAGCGCTTATCGAACATATCTACTATGTTGTGGCGCGAGGACGGCCTGCATTAATGCACCCAGGAATCGAAAAAAAAAACATTGTCATAATGAACTGAACAAACGTTGGGAGAAATTTCAAAAAATATCGGGACAACGGTTCTGCTATTACGCTGAAGGCTTCTTCCGACAAGACTCAGCTTATTGCTGAGTTCACATGCGTATCATGAGGGGCAAGTATCGTTCATCCTTCGCTCATAGGTGCACTTATCTGGATCACGGTACATTAACATAGCATTAAGATCCCGTCGGCGAGGTAAGGAGGATTGTTATCAATGAATAACTCCGGATAATTTGTGTAGCCATTGAATACTAGGTTGTTGCCACTGCAAGCCTGACGTCTCCATCGATTCAGATCCTAAAGGGGTTAAAGAATTGAAGGAGAAGGACTCCGGAGGCTTCAGATCCGTGTGAGTTCACTGATCTTAGAATCGTACACCATTGCACATCGGCCATCTATTCAATGGATACAATATTAATCACGTTCATCAAGTTCTACCGATTTGAATGACCTTCTCTGAGCATCGAGTTCTTGATCGAAGCTACCTCGGGCACCCTATGAGATCTTAGGGCCACTGGAGATATCCAGGCAACGTTGTTGAGGATTCTGGAACATTGACAAGCTTGGAAAACTTCTTGAAAGAATTTCCAATTTGATGAATGTAGGGTGTGTTTTCCGAAAGGTGGATCTTTCTCAGAGCGCGTTCTGCTGGACATTTCAGTGTGCTTTTACGAGTAGCTCTGAACCTATGTATATTCCATGATGATCTTTACTGAGCATTGGTGAGGCATCTGCCTCGAAAACATTTGGATGTTCAAACGTTGTCATATGTCGGTTACATAAACATTTCAATACCCCCGTTCCGATTTGGGATAAGAAAAGACAGGACAAGAAGAAGTGAGGCTCTTTATTTAAAAATTTACGTATGCTTTGGTCTACTACTAAGGAATAGCTACACTGTAGGATATTTGCTGATTTCAGAGCAGGCGATGTGGAGTAGTACTTACGTAATTTGTTTGTTTTGATTGATTATCTTCATTTGTCACACGTCTTGCATTCCCCTAGTGTTCGAACTTCGAAGGCATTTCATCAACCAAAGTCATGGATATTCATTCGCTTGATCTCGTGTCTTCCCCTGACCCTGCTCATGTTTGTTCTATCCGATGTTCTCAACAAATTCTGTTGATCATATTGATACTGCTAGCCCGCTAATCTCATTCCGGAACTCTGCCGTTTGTTCTACAATTTGGGATGGGTCACTGGAACTGGCGGTGGAATCACAATCCGTCATGGGTAGAGATTTCCGTCTGTGCCCTTTTTCCTTGTCTCTCATAATCGAGGTAGGGATAAGGTCTATATTGCGCCCTCAGGCGTCCAAAAGGAACGTATCAAACCTGAGCATATTTTTGTCCTGCCATATCCGCAAGAATTACCATCTCCCCATACGGATCGCATCTTTCTCCGCCGCCCAGCGCTGAATTTGAAAGAATCTGCTTGTACGCCATTGTTTTGGAATGCTTTTGAGCTTCGAGGGGCCGGAAGTTGCATTCATACACACTCACAAAATGCTGTGATGGCTACTGTATTCTGGATAGGGCCAGTATTCTCTATTTCTCATCAAGTCAATTCTTGCTTCTTCTATTAGAGTTGGTCACTGAAAATTATCTAGGAGGTAAAATCATACTATTTTCTATAGGCAACCTCTCTAACGAGGTTCTTTCTACTTGTATCCAGATGATCAAAGGGGTCAGGGTTGGTGGCAACGGCAAAACGCTGTCCTACCTCGATACTCTCGTGGTTCCAATCATCGAAAACACTCCTCACGAGGAGGACCTTCGTGATAGCATGGCCGAAGCGATGAAGAAATATCCGAGTGCAGCTGCAGTACTAGTACGCCGTCACGGAGTTTATGTCTGGGGTAGGGACACTCATGATGTTGAATCGGAGCAATTCTGATCATCGAACAGGTGACACTTGGGAAAGCGCTAAGACGCAAACTGAGGTGCGCGGTCTTTGTCCCTGCTTCATGATCTTTTTGTTCTGCTTTTACTAAAAGCCTGTTTTTCAAGTGCCTCGATTATCTATTCGAACTAGGTTGCAAAATGAGACAGCTTGGAAAACCTACGGTACATAATCCAGATTCATGAAGGAATGTTACTCAGAGAAAGGGAAAGGGTGTGCGCCTATCATTACATATAACTAGAATTAGAGGAGCTTTGGCGTTATCACTGTCACTGTCAGTAGAGTATGGTTCTGAAGCGCTTAGTCACGGTCTCGTGATGTTGACACTGGGTCATGCTCCATTATAACACGCCTTAACACGACACTATCACATACTCCTCCTTGTATCTCTTCGCTTGTCTGCTCTGACGAGCACATGAAGCGCAGTACCATTGAGGAATGTACACGGTATGTTCTTAATTCAGCTCCGTTCCCTCCATATCGTATCTAAATTACATGTGCTGAGCTCCTCTTCTCAGCGTTCTGAAGCAAAGTGAGTGAGAGTGTATTTGCAACATAAAGTTGCCAATACTTACGCGTCCATGAAGCTTTTGGGTACTCTGACTATAGAGGAAAGCAAAAAGAGATCATCGAGGCCACTATTGCAGGTACAGGGCAACATCTTGGTTGAGTGGCACCGATTCTTGATCGTTTGCTGTGTGTACAGGGCAAGACGTGTTCGTCCTGGCTCCAACTGGTATGGGAAAGGTTGGAGTTGTCATCTGCTTCTATTGCCTTGCACTGACCACATACATAAAGAGTCTTTGTTTTCAGATACCCGCCATCGCTGCCAAGGTTAGACTTCCCAGATTTTCTGAGTATTGGAATGACATCCTGGTGATAGGAAGGAGTAACTATCGTTGTGTCACCACTGCTAGGTATGTATTGTCATAAAGGTCTTACAGTGATGTTCGTTCAAACTGCCAATTTAGCTCTGATGAAGAATCGTACGTTGCAGTCATAGCGTTCAATGAGCGCAAAGCTCATCACCGAGCCCAGAGATATCCGCCCTGCAAGCCAAGTCAATCTCAGTAGCCTCATTGTGTTCCGAAACTACTAATAAGGCAGAGGTAACTCTATTCTGCGAGTCATTATCCTTGTATCTTCCGCTCTGAACATGTCCGTTAAGGTCTACAATGACCTCCAATCTGAAAGGCCTGAGACCCGAATTTTGTATAGTCAGAGCTTTATCCCGGGCTGAAAGGGTATATGCTCATTACAATCACAGTTACGCCGGAGAGGATCACATCACAGGACCTGAATCTTCTTCGATCACTCGATGCGCTTTATAGTCGTGGCCTCTTGAATAGCTTCGTAGTCGATGAGGTACAAGTTTCCTAACTTGCCCATCAATCTTTTGTTCTAACGTTCCGTAGGCGCACTGCATTTCCGTGAGATCTTATATCCACGCCAATTCTATGTTGCTTACTCCTCTTGAAAGGAATGGGGTCATGATTTTCGTGGCTCGTATAGGAGGCTTGGGGCATGCCGCACTCGATATCCAGAAGTTCCCATCATGGCACTGACCGCCACAGCAACATTGACGTTGAGCTTCCATCCTCTCTACTCTTGTACCCCCTCTTATTTTTCCTCTCTTTCAATCCAGCGTACAAGCAGACATCGTAAAATTACTCAAGATGTCGGATGTAGTGTACGCACTTCATGAATTTAACAGACCCAACCTCTTCTATGAGGTATGTAGTTTATGGAAGTCGGATCTGTTATGACTGAGCTATCGCAACTTGCGCCTGATAGGTCCGATACATGTCAGGGAACTCAACATTATTCAGTGATATTGAAGCTTGCATCGCAAACTTCTATACTCGTAGAGGGAGACCGTCATCTGGCATCGTATATTGTCGTACTACAGCAATATGTGATGAATTGTCGAAGCACTTGAGTAAAAGTGGTTTGAATGCACAGCCTTATCATTCAAAGATCCCGTACATCGCTTTGTCCAGTGTTACTTTGTTTTTCTCATCTTTATCTTCAGTCAACGAAAACTAGCAAAAACTTTGGCAGATTGGCAAGACGGTGGTGACGGCGCAGATGGTGGAGTAGACGTAGTATGTCTTCTTATTCTCTGCCTGTCCGACGTACCAAATGTATGTTACAGGTTTGTGCCACTGTGAGTACCATCTCGAACTCTGCTAAGCTCGTGAGCGGCCCATGAATCGAGTATTTTGCATGCCCACAAATAAAGATCGCGTTCGGAATGGGAATAGATAAACCTGACGTCCGGTAAGCATCCGCTTTGCCTTTTTGTAATACAAGTAACATAACAATCTCAAGATATGTCCTACATTGCAATCTTCCAACAACCTTTGAAGGTGAGTGTAAAGCCTCCTTTGGTAAACAATTCTTTTAACCCGAGTATGAAGCCTATTACCAGCAGACTGGTGGGTATAATCGTCTCTGTAGGCTGAAAAACTTTTTGATATCTTTGCTCCATAGGTCGAGGTGGCAGAGATGGCAATGTGAGTTGCCTCACGAAGATTACCTCATGAGTAAATCTCACTTCCTGCTACAGCCAGCCAGATGCATATTATTTTATTGTAATAACTGATTCCTGACGCCCTAATTTGCCGTTGACTGAAATGAAGGCTTTCAGCACGAGAGGATGCGCAAAGCACCCGGCAGTTCGTCGAGTCTAAATACAATAAAAGAACAGATCACTCCTTTACAACCGGTGGTCCAGCTCCTAGCCAGCGGTCTCTGGATAGCCTCTCCTCTGTGCGTTGCCCCTGATAATTGACGTGACCGAGGATTCAAGTATTCGCTGTTTGTGTGATGCAGCTTACCAGGTTCGCTGAAAACACCCGTTTGTGCCGGCACATGGTAGGCGACTTATCCAACTTAGGCGTGTTCCTTGCTGACCTGAAAGGAACACAGATGATATGCCAATATTTTGGAGAAGTGATCGACGACAAGGATAGTGCTGCTATGAAGGATCTTTGCAACAACATGTGTGATGTATGGGCTTCGCAGAATTCCAACGCACCATGTTGTCATCCAGACTGATCATATCGCAGGTGTGCAAATATCCTGAGAGGACGAGCAGCCGAAAGGATATTTTGTCTCCTGTCGGTTTGAGCTCCAAATATACTAAGTCGCCACCAATAGCACGCCCTCCTTGCAAGCATGGTCATGGTGACAAAGCAAAATATAGTCCAAGCATGAATCAAAGTGGATCACCTAGCAACGGCGAGGCGAAGCGAAGTCAACTACGACTTGGTCCTGCTCTAGGTCAGCATTTCTACCGGCATTAGTGAGCAAGCTGACAAACTATGTTCTAGTGACTAAACCCTTTACTTCTGCTGGAAGACTAAACAAACCATTCAAAACGCCCTTCAAAGTGCCGCCGCTGCAGAATCATCAATCGGTCGCCATTCCAGATCCAGTGCTTGCCAACATCGCAAACCCACCTTCTCCACCTTTGGATACTATGGAGGTGGATGAACAACCCATATCTTCTCCAATTGATACCGACAATGTCATGGATCAAGACCCATCAGGTAAATCTTGACGTGAAGAGTACGACTACTTGCCTAATGTTTTGCCGTGAAGTGCCAGATTTGCCGGATGATATTCATATCAGCGTGCTTGTCAGCGAATCTACGAAGGTTCCAGTAAGCCGTCTATTCGACGCTTGTTGCCCTGCTGGTTTTATCCATTTTTCTGTAGAAGTCACTTCGGGAAAGTGCTGTACGTGAGATACTCAGAGAGCTACGACGATCATTTCCGCCTGAATCCCCGACATGGTATCGACGTCTCGGCAAACCCCCTCCTAAGGCAAAGGATGAGTTCCTAGCTGCTGTTGCCCGAGAACTAGAATACAACGTCTTTATGATGTCAGCAACTGCAGATGGTTACTGCGAGAGGAAGAACATGAAAGTGGAGTGCGCGGAATTGCTTAGAAGAACTGAGGTTGGTGACGCAGCCGAAGAAATCGATGAGATGATAGAGATGATGAAAAAGGTACTGCGCCGGTTCAGATAACTCTGTCCTCAAGCACGTGGCGAATATCATTTTCATTCACGTCAAGACAGATTCGCTATAATAACAGGTAATTTGTCGTTCAGTCGCAGACCAACATCTCTGACCACTCCCTGCCTCCTCTAGTTTCATGTCACACAGAGATACCTAGGCGAACAAAATCAGGAGTGAATGCCGAAGGGTTCGAAATAGTAATGCTGTTGGTAGCCCCAGCCCTAAAACCCGTCAGAGAAGTTAGATATCCATTGTACGCGACATCCCAGCTCTAAAGCTTATTGTCAGAGAAGTAGTTGGCTTGGAGCAGTATTAATCACCTGTCCTGATGAAAGTGGGAACTGTACTTGAACCGCCGTGCCACCATTCACGGATACCAAGGCATTCCTACAATTTGAGCAAGCAGAGTTGCTGAATGCCACCTCTGCATTGATATAGTCAAAGGAGACGAGCTTCGAGCCTCCTGAGGGCCCCCCATTGACCCCATTGAATGTCAAAGTTCCGCCGTTACCAACAAAGCCAACGACAGAAACTGTGCCATTCACTGTTCTCACAGTGGCTCCACCGCCCAAAGTATTGGTGGAGGACGCTGCATTGTAAAAGGTGAATGCTGGCTTTGGTGCCGCCGTGACGGATGAAAATTTAAGTACCAAGCTTCCATGAGCGGGTACTGATGTAGTAAAACTAGACCATCAAAGAAAAAGGTTGACATAATACTAGAACTTGAGGCTCAGGCACCACACTCACGATGTTGTCAATCGACCGAGTGAGGCACTGGAGATTAAGTCGATAGCTGTTGCAGAGGTGATTCCAACGTCGGCCAGGTTGAAAGTGAGAGATCGAGCAGAGTTCTGCCAATTGATGACCACTACATGTGAATGAGATCATCATGCTAGTCTAGGAGGCAGGCCTAAGGAATTAGTGAATTTACTCACACGCAACCGTTGAACCATCTGCAAGTGGTCCAGCCCACACGTCGTGGTCGTTTGCGTAGCGCCGTTTGAATCCAATAGATGCACCTAGTGGATCTTGCTAGAACCAAGGAAATTGCATCAGACACTTGTCACAAGGACAAACAACACCAACAACACACATTAAGAGCGATAATCCTGGTATTCGAGAGAATAGACAGTGCCGATGAAGAAAGCTTGGTCAGATCGGTGGAAATCAGCAAGGGAGATCTTGCGTCAAGCGCATTAGAGCAGCTTTCTCCTTATATGGAATCCTAACTGAAACTCACTTCGCCGCAGCCCAGAATGCAAAATGAGTCTGTTGCTCTGCAGCTGTCAACCCAGAATTTCCAATCTCCAACATGTCGAGATCGTTCCAGGCTCCGGGAGTAGCAAAGCCTGTGCTGGGAACGACTTGATTGATTATTCTCACAATATTGTCCCAGTTATTGGGTGGCCCAATATCATTTCTTGACGAGCTATAAGAACCGGTGGCAAACAAGAAAGGGAAGGACTCACGATATTCTCCAGGAGTTTCCGGCGCCAGGCTGGAAGTATGCAGGTTAAGTGCACAGTCAACTGTCAAAACCAGGGTATGAAGGACTCACAGCCCATCGAGCAGGATCCTGAACACCCCATTCACAGATAGAATATACAATAGGGCGTCTCGTGGCCGCTAGAGCGTCTCTCATTGTCGTGTAGTGAGGCTGTTATCGTTGACATTGTTTAAGACAGAGGACACCAGAACGATATTTCAGAGCGTACCTCAAGCTGGATTGGAGGATCAAAGTTCACAAAATCGGTGGCACTGACAGCATAGCAATTATCGTACTGGCCATTTTTTGGGTTATTCAATGGATGGGGTATTGAGCCGTAAGATCCACCTTAAGATAATCTGCTCCCCAATTTGCGAACGTAGTAGCATCAGCAGCTTCGTGGTTGATGCTTCCAAGGAAATGTGCTGTCCCTCCTACGAAATCACAAGCAAAAAATCCACTGTCTCGCAAGACAAAAATATGTTGAAGCAGGAACTGCAAGGAAAGAGATGAACACTCACGCATCGCTGTATAGTCCAAATTTAAGACCCAGCCCATGTACAAATGATGAAAGGGCTGGAATCCCTCCTGGAATGGTTCGTGGGTTCGTTGTGAACCCTCCCGATGAGTTGCGGGCCGTGCCTTGCCAGCCACAATCTCTAAAATTGAATTAGGACATCTGGGAATAGACTGAGTGGTGAAAGGAACGGACCCGTGATACTTACAGATTGAAGTAACTGTATCCCAGCCTATTCAGGCCCAGATTGACGAGTGTTTGTGCTTGTTGACGATAGATTGTATCAGTCGTGTCACACCTTAAAATCACAGCTTTAGTACAGTTACAAGCTTAGAAGGATAAGAGAAGAACGCACGAGAATGCATTGTAAGGGTTCCATCCCATCGGTGGGGTTCTCGCTACTCCATTGTTTAAGCCAGAGGCTCTCTCTACAAGCGAGGAGAATACAGCGACAACTATTCCAAGGGAAGTAGAGGTCAGGAAGAACATGGTATGCAATGAACAGAACTATTCATGATCACGCCAGGACTTAAAGGCCTAATGGCAATTGTTCGGTAAATAGAGAAGGAGTTTTGGTCTTGGGATCAGCCCGGACCTAGGGAATTAGAGGCCTTGATTGGTGATCCACATGTCAGATGAGCTTCAGATTCGGTATGGGTGGGAAGGAAGAGGTGGGAAAGAAAAAGAGGCTTGATTATAGAAGGAGGTATCTGATGTTCTTGTGCAAATAACGACAGAGTACTTTCGAGGAAGGGCTGATTAATGCGTGTATTCTTGCGATGACCTGGGATAATAGGTTGTGTCGACTTTCAAACAGACTGCGGCGAGGACTTGAAAATACTTCACAATTGATTAGAATATACTATACAGAGTTGATTCTATACCTTAAACGCGAATAGGCTTCGTGCTTCATGCATCAGTTCCGTCTGGTAAATCCGGCTCCAGAAAATCTTTCGTCATATGCTCTTTCTGTTCATACAGATAAATCTCAGTCAAAACCGTAAAAGAGAACCAGGAAGGACCCACATAATGCCTGAAGTGCACCGTCTTCCCAACCCTGTCTATCTCCTCCATTTCTTCCTTTGTCAACACACCTTTCTTCACATCAGCAAGTGCTGCGATATTCTTTACTCTCTCAGACTTCTGAGTGGCCGTTACAGCGATAATATCATGTTCGTAGAGCCACAGTAATAAAATCGTAGCCGAATCCACGACTGTAGGACTGCCTTGAAAAGAAAATGCCTGAGAAGAGGACAGACGGGCAGCTATGCGCTGCAGCACAGGTTTGAGAGGACCGCCAGTTGGGTGCCGGATGAGAGGTGTAAGGGGACCATATGCAGCCGTTTTGATCCCAGTCTTCTCCTGGAGAGCAAGTAGAGGTTCAAGATGAGCTAGAACGTAGGGATGGAACTCGATCTAGTGGTATGATCAATAGAAATTAGCAGTTCCTCCGCCTCAAGAATGCTGAATAAAGCTACTTGGTTGACAACAGGACGATGCCTCGCGACAGATGCGATCGCTTCTAGATCCTGAGGTCTGAAATTGCTCACACCAAGACTCTTCAATTTGCCTTCATCCTTAAGATCCTCGAGGACGCCCCAGAACTTCTTGAGTTCCTCAGTCGATTCCGCAACAAATGGGTTGTGAATCAGGAACAAATCTGGTACAAATCCGAGTTTAGCAAGGGATTCCTCAACGGAAGGTCTGACACGAGAAAGCGGGATTGCTTTGTCATTGGCCTGGGATACTTATACAACAAAAGCAAGTTAGAGCTGTGGAATGAATAAGATCAAGTAGAAAAGCCTACGTTTGGAGGTGACATACACCTGCGCCTTATCGAGGCCAGACTCTTTCACTACCTTGCCTGTATCAGCCTCTGTCTTGTAACCTTGCGCGGTGTCAATGTGCCTAATTCCTGCTGCAAGAATCTCCTTTCCAAAACCATTTCCGTAGCCCCACGCTAGCCAAGGGACAGTCGTGCCATCCGACAGCGTAAGATTCTCAACAGAAGCAATTGCGGATTGTGCCATGTTCAAAGGGGAGTCAAGTAGAATGGAAGGACTGAGGTATGTCACAGTGAATCATCTCATTGGTGTGTTTGCCAGTTCTTATTTTGTTCTCGTTCTAAGGCCCGGAGTCGATGAGAAACATGAGGTGATTAGAAGCTGAGATGGTGAAATACAAGTGCTACTCGGGCCGCGTTGCAATGGTTTTCAACCCCCAGAACTTTGAGTTCATTCCCAACGATTACTCTTTCCACTCGTCCAAACGTTGGATTTGGATTGCATACCAGCGAATATGAGTAATCTAAGAACGGAAAAAGCCTGTTCTATCCCAGTGTGCCATTATGTCCATTTGACCATGCTTCGGCCTCGCTTTCTCCAACCTTACAGCACTCAACTCAGCAATCCTAATGAATAACGACCCATCCAACTTATCAACGCCTTTCAGCTCAATCTCAGCTTCCCTACCTCTGAACCTCTTCGACCCCAAAACCGTAGCGAAGTGCATCAGCGCCCTCTGCAACTTGATCAAGTGATCATCCGGGTGCGAGATAGCTGCCTCGATGATGGGTATCCACATGTTTGAGGTGGGATTGTAGGAAGAAACGATGAGCGGATCGCTTGGTATAGGAGAGGTTGATTGGTAGAAAGAGGCTATATCAATAGATGGACGGCCACGGATGATGTAGGTGATGAGGCTGGCTGTAAAGTAAGCACGGAGGAGGTTGAGCTGGGAACTCGACTTGAGCGTCGCATGAAAGGAGGGAAGAAAGAGCGATGAAGTGACGAGATGCATCCTGCAGGTTAGCTCATCAGCACGTGGTAACTTTCATACGACAGTATATAGAGGACTTGCGTGAAGAAATCGGCGTTGAATGCCTGACCGTTGATCCATCCACCAACACCATACATAAGAGTATTCGCCCAGATAATCTCCTCCATCTTCCTCTCGAGAAATTCGTCAATCTCTGGATGGCCTAAATCTATCCCACGAATCCACTCGTCCAACATCACACTGATTATTGCTCCATAAGTAGAATGGAGTTTAATAGTTGTTTCAAGCGTCAGTGGTCCAGGTGTGCTGATTTTGAAAGCGTCATCTGCAAGGATACGCGAAAGAATAGTAAGCGCATGGACGTCCTTGCCTGGGATGGGTTTGAAAGGCTGGAACATGGATGGTGAAGAGACGTTTGTTTCGGCCATATGAACCGCATTTTGGGCAAGACCTGGTATATTACAAGCAAAAGTGCATATGAGGAGGGGTACCGATTGCAGGATATATTTTTACGGACCTTCGATAACCACACCAGATAACGCGAGCTCAAACCCATACCCGACAAAGATCATCGGATGAATGATGGCCGACATGAATCGATCCAGCATACGAGGCTGGATATCGTTGGCCTTGTCTTCAGGGAAATTGTACTCTTGAGAGAAGATATACTTTTCTACTGCAGCCGCGTAACCCCTCTGCCCGACAATATCGGTGAAGTACTTGAGATACGGCTCATAATACCTTTGGAAGAAAAATTAGCATTCAGACATTCCAAGCGCCAAGAGTACTAGTCCATGACTCACTCATGTTTGCCGAGGTACTGGGAAAAGTTTTCGTTGGTGATGGTTTCGAGTTCGGGAGCTTGTTTATCGCGTCCTACATCGATGGGTCTTTGCCACGACGAGTCTGTTTGGTACATTTCTTTGATACGAGAAGCGGGGGCACCCAAGGCCCAGAGAGCTAGGACATGGTGGGTGATATGGCTGTCCAATATTTTCATTGATTACCAGGCATAAATGAACAAAGGCATGGCGTACTTGTGGAAACGACGATCATTGAAGAAGGCGTGCCACTTCGCTCGATTATCAGCTAATACTTCTTGCATAGCTTCAGTCGAGTCAGGAGTTACACCAGCCAAAGGCCTTGGAGCAAGATAGTGAGATAAAAAGGTGGGCTCGGGGAAGAGGGTCATTATGCAAAAGATCGCTATTCAAAGTGCAGTCAATGATATCACTGGTTAGTGTGCCTTTTTTGCACCAAGCAGATAGATTTATATACTTCCAAAAATCGAGCTAACCCCTTGGGTATACGACCAGATGACTAGGAGGACTGGATGACTCAGACAGCCCAGTTTCCGCAATGCTGCGTAGAAAAGAACCTCAAAGCGGTAATATTGTCCTATAGCTTTTGGAGCACATTTGGTTGCAGTTAGCAAGAAAAGGAGGAGCGAGGAGTTTGAATCCAGGATCATAGGAGCAGAAATATGTACACCACCATTGCTTTGTATAGGAGCAAGAAAGCCAAAGCCAAAAGAAGCCAGAAAGAGACAACCCTTAGAGGATACATCAATGAACGGGCGTACGAACACCTTGTCAGAGGTATCTTGAATTGCATTTGGATAAATCGCAGATCGACATCGATGTTGGGAGAGAAGAGGTGAATACGGAAACAGTTCATCCGTTTACGGGCCGTTTCTGATCCGGAGCCATTACAGTTTGCTCGTGAATCATTTGCGTCTTTCCAATGAATTTACCAATCACTCCCAGGATCATGAGCGCTTATATCTGCACCACACTTCGCACATTGCAACACCATACTAAAGCCTTGGTTACAATCCCGTGGGCGCGATGTACGACTTTATACACTGCGTTGTCATTGACTACATCTAACGAGTCCGAATTCTAGATCCTCAGGACATATTTACTAGATGCCTGAACGTGTCTCGCCTCCGGATTTAGGGCCTAACATGCCTGCTTCTCAGAGTCCTTTACAAGCTCAAGGTGAAACAGGAGTAGGAACTGAAGAGCACTTCTCTCGAGATGAACATACCATGAACCTACCCCCAGGTTCTGATACTACTCGGTACGTACGTACCTGTGGCTCGCTGGCTTATAGCGATAAACTAAATCCCATATTAAACCAGGTCTGCAGGAATGACGACGAGCAAGCGCATATTCGGGATATCTCAATTTCGGAAACCTTCTCGTGGACAAAGTAACTGTTACTCCCGATTTTTATCCACGCCCAATGTCCGTTAAGATGCCTTTGTAGCCAACAATCCGTTCAATTATATGGAAAAGTACGAAGAAGATGCGTATGGAGAAGAATG
>CEMT01388486.1:3940-21053 GCA_900068985.1 Pterula multifida
GGATTGGTGATCCCTTTGACGGATGCACCTGGTTAACCCAGCCATTCGAGCACAGCAGTTAGATGTAATACACGGATTTTGTTTCGCTTACGCACTAGCTCCTGTACCAGTCGTTGTCGTCAAAAGGTGCACGGTATTAGATCAGGTAAAATAGACAATGGCAGGACCCTGTCTCCTACTTCCTGAATCTTAACATATATTAATAACTCTTTACCACTGTTCTGGCAATGTGCACAGACCAACTGTGTCAGAGTCACATTACCATTGTATACGATGGGAAAGGATAGGTTATATATAATCATACAGGCAAGAATCGGGTCTCACGGAAAGTCACCTTTATTGTCCCTCACTTTGTGCAACACCACGCTGTTCCTAAAATCTAAAAAGCGCTATAAACAGTGCCATTCTCTCAAAGACACGTTTATCAGTCACCCGTGAGACACTTCTGGATCGTCCCGCAACTTTGTGCAACAAGGGCCCAGCCATATCCATATCCATGCATGCAATGACAGGCAATTTTATACTCTGAAAATCTCCGTGATCAAAGAGGCTTCAACTCGTTGGCTTAGACAAGAGGCTAGTTACTGCGGCCCTAGCTTATTCCAGCGAAGAAGTCGGAAAGGGAGATAAGGCGTAGCGGTTTCAATCGGTACCTACAATATCTGACTGACTGTACATGAACTCAACAGATATGTTTATACCGTGCTGTCAATGTGAGATACTAGGATATATGGATCCCTCCGCGTTATGAAACTCATCGGAAAGTTTACAGATAACTCACAAAAACAGATTACAGCTGAGATGATCAAAGCAAGCAGTTATAAGACCAGTGGAGGAAGTACTAGGCACGCTTAACATCTTATCGATTATCGCTGAGAAACCGCGAAGGAACAAGGGCAAGAAAGTTGATGGTATTAGTGTATACATATATACATATACATCTATCAACCAGTTAGCAAGAACCCTACGTGAAATCCAACGAAGAACCACAGTCTAGGCTCGTCCTCATCATCCTCATGACCACACCCAAACCCTTCAATTGAATCCTTATCTCAATTCAGCCGTGCAACAGTGACTTAAGATCTCGACGAGATCTACGCCTGGCCACGAGTTATATCAAAGCCCAAAAAAAACTGGCGGAAAGAAAGATTGTTAAGAGCGGAAGATACGTTGTGCTACAGCTACCAATCATGATGGAGTCTAACTAACTACCAATAATCTACCGACGATGAGCTAAACCTTATAAACAGCGGTTGGAACATACTACACTAATGGATGACACTTGATTAAGGACGTGGAAAAGATCGCTCAATATCCATCGATGAATGAGGGACGAGAGAAAGGACAGTTACAGTATGTGAATAAGAAGCGAAGAAGCAAGGGAATGATGTGACGAAATGAAGAGATAACGATCGAGAAGATTGTATAAACAATTGATGTGAAGAACGTGGGAGGAAACATGGATCTGTGAGAGATGGAGAGGACGGAATGAATGCAAGTTAGATTCGACAAGTAGGACGAATACAACACGAGGAAGTGAAGCCAATGTGGTAGAGAAGATGAAGTGTGAGATAAATAGAGATTGTGTGGAATGTGGTGAGGAGAATGTGATGTAAAAACACTGAAGAATCGTAAGTAGACCGATGCAATGCAAGCAAGACAAGAAAGCAAGCAGAAGACGGGCGATGTAAAGATGCAAAAACGAACTTGGGCGAAACAGGCAAGGAAAGGTCGAGAAAAAAGAAAGCCTCCTTCCTCTCTGCGTCTCTTAACATCTCCTGGTGACCCTCTTCCTTTCCCTCCCTTCTTCTTCCACTTCCATAGCATCAAGAAGCTGTCCAGAAGTAATATTCACACTTTGATTCCCTCCTAGTACACCCCTTGAACTCCTCGTTCGCCGTCTGCCTCCATGGTGATTGCCCACAGAATTAGAACTATGAATCCCTGAAGGACTATCCAAACTTGGGATAGTCGACCCCAAATTTGAAGTCTGACTAGCCGGTGAGTCCAGCATCATCATCACCGCGTGACGCCGCTTAGCGCCGGCGTTGATGTTGGCGATATTGTGATCTTGCGGTAACGTCGTCGTTAGTATTGGTGGTGGGAGAGAGAATGTAAAAGGCAGGGAGGTATCTGAATTGGTTGATGATGGCGATAACAATGGGAACTCCTTCGCCTGTTGCCGTGACTTGATGTATGGTCTGGTGCTGTTAGATGAGTGGGACGATGGTACACGGATTGGTGGAGGAGACGGCGATGATTGCTGAGATCGTTGGTGAGCATTGGTGGACGACTGAGGAGATCGTGGCGGCGGTAGTGGTGGTGGAAGAGAGGGTGTCTATAACGGGAAATTTGTCAGTCGAGATTGTTCGGGACTCAGGAAGCGACGAAGGGGAAAAAAGACTTACTGCATCCGGAGCAGGTTTTGGTGTTGTCTTGGACTCTTTTGCTGTAGTAGGTATAGGCGCAGAAGAAGTTGAAGCCGTGCCAGCATTAGCCGTCGACTTGCCCTTCTCCCGTTCTCTCTCCCGTTCTTCCTCTTCGTCTTCCTCCTCTTCTCTAGATTTAACAGCATCGAGCCTCGCCTCCACCCAATCCATAACTTTTCCTATCGTCATACCCCCGTGTCCATCTCCGTCTGAGACACCTTGTTGGATCATCAGCAAGAGATCCTGACACGCAGCGGCATAGCCGGCGTTGTACGCTCGCTTAGATGTCTTTCGAGCGGATCTGTAGAGAGTGGCAATGCCCAAAGCAGCAGCTATCGAAGTCTGTGAGTAAATAGAACACGATGAAGCTAGGAAGAATAGTTGAGAGAGTAACAATAAGAAAAGCATCCACAAGGGATATGAAATATGTTTGAATAAGGGGGTTATCGTAATTGACACCATGGAAACGGGTTTAACGAAGACGAGAACACATGCATGGATGCTATGAGTTCAAGAACCCCATAGTACATGGATAGGTGGGGACGTTGTGACCTGTACAGCAACATTGAGGATTCCGGCTAAGTCCCAGCAAGGCGGCCCGTAGACGCGCCAGCCGCGCTGGGCGGCCGAAGGAAATCGGAAGAATTGTCTCGTTGTCACTGCAATCACCCGGTGCAGAGAGAAGCAAGAAAGAGGCGAGAACTACGATCCAGGCATCATAAACGGGTGTCTCGCTGTTCTCTATCAAAGGCGCAAGAGCGTCTTGATCCCCCTAGTAGATGCACGCCGCACCACGCCGCACCAGGACGCAGCAGCGGCAAATACCCCCTTTCAACGGCCTGGATCTCACTTCCTTCAAGAAGACCAAGCAAGGATATTAACAGAAACTGAGAAAATCCACACCTTTGAAATCGTTCATCAGATCTTTCTCTGCGTTCTGCAAACTCAAGGAATTTGGATTCTGCAGCGAGTTTGCCAACGTGTTCATATTGAGTGACTCCATCATCCTGTGTGATGTCTTAGTCGTCGTCTTCGTGCGCAGTGTCTGTAGAAATCGATATCTTGGTCGTCAACGTCGATGGTGGTAACAGAAGAGAAGATGATAGTGAATGTTCGGGAAAGACCTGTGAGAGGGGAGCGTCTGCTGATTGATCTGGATAGATTATGTCATCCGATCTTTCCCTATTTGGTCATCATTGGCTTCATCACTCCTATTGTATCATTAAGTAAGCGACAAGCAGGCGTCCAACGTTCTCAAATCTTTTCTTTTCGTCCACCGTTGTTAAGTTCGTAATGATCCTTCCTCAGAGACTCCGTATGACTCCAGCTCTCCCTGCATCTCTATTGATCTATTGTGTTAACTTACAGAACAAAGCACACAATACTAAGTAATGTAATTAATCAGGTTTCCTGGCTCGTGTAACCAGACTGGCTCTAGTTCGCATAATCGGAGCGCCATCCACTGACTCTCTCTCATCTCATGATCACCGACAATCCCGAGCGCTAAGACCGTTTAAACAGAACGCGATATATATCTGAATATCAACGAATTCGTCTGTTTGTCTCCCAGAGACGAGATGTCCAGGTCAGTTCTCAACATATCACATTCAACGCTTCATAGTACTGGCACTGCACTACTAGTAGTAAGACCGCGTGCCTTTATCGGGCCACCCCGGTTCGATATGTTTGAATATCCAGCGCGGGAGTTGTCGGAATGCCACATCACTCGCTCAGTCGGAGGAATGGTGGCTAAATCTGGTAGTTCTGCCTTCTAGCTTTTATTATGATCGCATTCCTCTCCATACCCTGCTGGCAGCCTCACTTGTGCCCAATCTCACATCACTCTGCCATTGAGAGATGACAAGTTCATGCACCCTACTAGATGTGGGAATCAATATCAATACTGCCTGCTAACAATCAAGTCAAGCGATTTTCGTGATCGAGAAGGACAGGCCAGCGATGGGCTTCGGGGCATACTGCCCATATCTAAGTCAGAAGGTAGATTTAATCCTCAAACGCACTCGATTCGATAACTCGACGATAAGACCCATAATCAACCCCGAGGCCAGGCCCAAGCTTCAAGACGCATGTATCGCACTCAAACGCTCGTCGTTCATCCCTCCATCATCGTAGCACAAGCTTCTTACGCTGGCCCAGAAAACCCGCTCTTCCTTCGGTGGGCATCAGACGCGGCCCGGCGGGATCGATGTCACTGAGTTTCGAGTGACAGTCGGATCTTGTGTCTGAGGATGGCAAGGACCACAATGGTTTTATGTAAGAATATGCCAGAGACTGGAACGCGAACTTGCTCGCCGTGCCTGGGTTGTATGTACTAGTTGCTCCATTTGAGTAGACCAAAAGAGGTATTACGAGCCCTGTTTCAGGGAAAGGCGAGAACCAAGAAGATACACGCACAAAAGATTATGGTAAGATGGGTATGGTTTCGAGTGACTCTTAGTACTTGCATGTGAGGCTGGAAATAGAGGCGGGTTTACTACATGCTCTGGGCAGTTTGTAATAAGTCTCAAGTGAGCAGAGGACTCGGTACTTAAGCTTTAAGTCTGAAACAAATGCATCCCGTCTTAGCACAAAAGATACAAGGATATTCTCGTTTGATCACTATGCGGCAGAGGTTCGGCATCCAAGTACACGAGCCAACTTACATGTTGCACTATAAACTTTAGCAGTCAGCATTGCAGCCGGGTCTCTCACCGTCATTTTTACATTGCATTAATCGGGGCAGGAGCCGCTCCTCTTGTGAGAATGGTCGGAAGAGTTTTTGACGTTGACTCGGCACAACTGCTCCATATGCATAATGATCCTCGGATTTATCCCGCGAGTCTCTTTTGGTATTCATCGTGGTTTGTTTCGAAGCTCCGCGAGAATGGTCAGTATATAGAGATGTTTTCTCACACTGCAGCGGTTAGATGTTCCGGCAATCCCGTTGATCAACATGATGACCAAACGATCTACAGCAAATACAAGTAGGAGGACAACCAGCTTCGAATCGCTGTGCTACATGGAACAGTTCAAATTTTCATCCTTGTTCAGAATATTTTAAGAAACAGCTACGAGGACACCCATTGCCAGTGTGTGGGTACTTAGATGGCACAATGTGACAACATTCAACGTGTTAATGTGACAAATGAGTAATAAGGAACAGCTTATACCTTTACCACCAACACACCAACCAATCCACCTCCAATAGCTATTGTGTTCCCAGGACCACGCTGTCAAATGCTGCTGTTGGCCTTTGTACTCTGGAGTACGCCTATATCTGATAAAGTCCCTCGCCTGAGGCTAAATTTTGTACAAGTTCTTGTGTAAATCGGTCATGCTGTATGGCTTGATATACTTGGAAGAATCGATCTGGAGCAAACTTAGGACTCTCAACGTCACCTCCAAAACTATTGACTGATGAAACAGGCACAGCATTGTATTGGAGGGCATACTCCGTGAAGCCGGATGAAGCACGACTTATGCCGCGATGCAGACTTCGGCCGCCCTAGGTGGTAGAATTTGGCCCATGGGTTGCAGTCAATGAGCTGTGAGTCCAGGGCTAGGATCAATGAGTCGTGAGGGTTCTTACCATTGACACTCGTGCGCCGTATTAATCGAGGATATTAGTACATAACAGCAGGTCTGATATAACAGTTTATTACCTACCCCAGTCTTGTATACATCTCAAGATCAGAATTGAGTTTAAAAATAGAACCCATAGATATATCCAATTATCGGGACAAATGGTGTGGAAGCGGGGATGGGTGAACTGGCAGTGTGTGGCGTGATGGGAACGTGAGACTGTCCTTTGACGAACGTGCATGGTAAAGTTCAAGAGTGCCGTGGTATTGTTTGCTCCAAAAGGAACAAATATAAAAAGGGGACCGGGAGCGACTCCGCCCCCCTTCACTACGGTTCCTTTCTCTCTGTGCACCTTTGTTCGTCGCAGTCACACCGTACCATTCCAATGGCGACTCAAGTATACGAACAACATTCAGACACCGCTTCTGCGGAGAAAGGAAATGCCCATTTCGATCTAGATCAACGTCGAAGGGCAGCCTTGGCAGAGATTGACAATGCCAAGTTCAGGTGAATTCAACTTCGTGTTCTTGGACCATTTTTGTGTTTGTTCTAACTCATTTCGCTAGTCTATTCCATGTCAAGATTTGTATGGTGGCCGGAGTTGGCTTCTTCACGGACGCCTACGATATTTTTGCCATCAACATCGCGTCGACGATGCTCGGTTATGTTTACGGAAAAGGTACAATCCTGCGACCACCTTAGAAGCTTGGATCTTATTCACATCGCCCTTACTCAGGCCAAGCTCTTACCACGAACCAGGATTTGGGTGTGAAGGTTGCTACCCCAGTGGGCACATTAGTCGGTCAGATTCTCTTCGGTTGGTTGGCAGATATAGTCGGCCGAAAAAGGATGTGTGAGTCGATGATCTTGTCCAAATTTTGTCACTTCTCAAATCTGCGTACTCATCGGATTTATGATAGACGGAATCGAACTAATCATTATTATTATCGGTACCTTTGGTCAGGCCGTCGCCGGAGGAGGTCATGCTGTCAACATTCTGGGCGTACGTCACAGAGTCCTTATTTCCTATTTAGGAAATTCTGACTGATATCACGATAATAGGTTATCATTGTCTGGCGATTCATCGTGAGTCGTGTGCCGTTTATCGAGATAAACCAATTTTAACTGTTTTTCATGAAAGATGGGCGTGGGAATTGGGGGCGATTACCCTCTCAGTGCGGTAATTTCTTCAGAGTTCGCTGCAACGAAAATTCGTGGTAGAATGATGGCTGCCGTTTTTGCGAACCAAGGCTGGGGACAATTGGGTACGCGACCTTACCTTTATTTCGCAGATAATAACGGTGAACTCACTATTTCATATCAGCTGCCGCTATCGTTGCTATCATCGTCGTCAACGCGTACAAAACACCTATGTTAGCTCATGATACACCCACGGACCTCAACCATGTGGACTTCATGTGGCGTCTTCTCATTGGTCTCGGGTGTATTCCAGGAGTCATCGCACTTTACTTCCGTCTCACTATCCCCGAAACTCCTCGGTTCACCATGGATATTGAACGAAACGTCCATCAAGCCTCCACGGATATCGAGAACGTCTTGGCTTACGGTTCATCCAAGGTTGACCCTGATGCTATCGTCGTGAGAGCTCAGGCTCCTAGGGCTTCTTGGGCTGATTTCAGGGCATACTTCGGCAAGTGGGAGAACTTGAAAGTGTTGATTGGAACCTCTTATTCTTGGTTCGCTCTGGATGTAGGTGCCGTTTCTCTTGATCGTTTCATCGAATAGATCTGACAGAGAGTCCGTGGATCTAGATTGCATTTTATGGTCTGGGGGTATGTTTATGTTCCTCAACGGAAAGTAACCCATTGATTCTCATCATCAATGTAGCTTAACAGCGGCATTATATTGCAAGCCATCGGTGAGAATGACTCAATTTATTTCCTTTTTTCGATTCTAACTTCTTCTCACTTTCCCCCCTCACCATAGGTTTCGGAACGCCAGCCGATAAGACTATTCAC
Organism: Pterula multifida; assembly: GCA_900068985.1. Taxonomy (NCBI): domain Eukaryota; kingdom Fungi; phylum Basidiomycota; class Agaricomycetes; order Agaricales; family Pterulaceae; genus Pterula; species Pterula multifida. The sequence goes on from CEMT01388486.1 coordinate 11,931, forward strand.
GGAAAGTTCCAGAACCTGCAGAACATCTGCGTTGGCAACATCATCCTCATCGTCGCTGGTCTCATCCCTGGTTACTGGGCTAGCTTCCTCTTCGTTGACTCATGGGGCAGAAAACCGATCCAGCTTATGGGATTCATCGTTCTCACTATTCTTTTCGTCATCATGGGTGAGCAATCTCCTTCAGCTTTCCTCCCTGTAACAGATTGATAATGATTTTTTCTCGCTGTGTGATCCTTCACACAAAGGTTTCGCCTACGACAAGCTCACAGCCACGGCTCCCGCCAAAAACGCCTTCGTATTCCTCTACTGTCTCACCAACTTCTTCCAGAACTTCGGACCGAACACGACAACTTTCATTGTACCCGGTGAAGCGTTTCCCACTCGCTACCGTTCCACCGCACACGGTATCTCAGCCGCAAGTGGTAAACTCGGTGCTATCGTTGCTCAGGTCGGGTTCGCGCAGTTGAGGGATATCGGTGGGAAGAATGCGTTCGTGAAGCATATTATGGAGATCTTTGCGCTGTTCATGTTGACGGGTATATTTTCGACTTTGCTTATTCCTGAGACGAAGCAGAAGACGCTTGAGGAGCTCTCGAATGAGAACCAGGAGGGCTTCGTCCAAGGTAAGCTTTTGATTCCTTCCCTTAATGAAAATATAGCTGACATTTTCCGTTTAGCCGCACCATCTCGTAGGATTCCAGGTGTATAGGAATGTGCACCTTGGTCTGTGGGAGGAGTCGAGCGCGCAGGGTTTGACTCGAATAATCTTATGATTAATTTTGGCATGTTCGTTTCTACCTCGTTATTGTACTGTTCTATATGCCACTTAAACCTTTGAAATTCATGTGTATATATCTTTTCTCATCTTTCCATACAAACTGGGTCGGCGCTGGAGTGAGTAACCAAAGAATGCAGTAAACCAAGTCATAGATCTTGCGATTGTCTTGTCTTGTCAAATTGGCCGATGCTGCAAACGGCCATTAGTAGTTGCTTGGCGCTGAACAAGCTCCAAGTACGACAGTCTCTACATTCTTCATCTTCTATATCAATTCGTTGGCAGGTCGTGTGCATCTGTTGAACAGATGAAACCATCAGGCACACATGTGCCCGGAGCGCACGTTCCTAGTAATCTAATCCCCCGAGCTTGAGCCCATATCTTGGACTTTGATATCTCAGAGTTCACAGCGTCTGATATGATATGTGGTACTGGATCGAACCGGGCGTCTTTGGAAGGCTAAGGCAGCGGCGGTGCAGTTTGGAAGGTGAGCCACAGAGGATACTAAGTAGTTACTCGCAACTCCATGTCTAAGTGTGGCCCCCAGCTTTTCCCACGGAGTCTAGGAGACACCACTTAGGAAATCACACCAAGAAAAACCAAACGGTCGATGCCGAGCTTGGTAAATATTAAGTATTATGACCATCAATCACAAAGGCAACGAACATGGTAGGAGCACGATGCATCAAACGATCGCTGAGCTTAACATACATTCACACGTTGATAAAGAACAACGATTCACTGCCATACAGCTACGTATATAGGAAGTGGTCTTGGATCGGTTATAAGCTTTCCGGATGCTGTTGAATTGATGAGGCTCGAATGATTGGAGAGAGTATCCACGCCGCGTTCAAGCGACCTTGGAGTCAGTCTCTTGTCTCTTGTCTGGCTGAATAATGAGGTAACCTCGAGATAGGGTTCATGTCACGTAACATGTAGCCCCTCCTTAATTGAGATCCGCGGAAACTAATTTCCTCATGGCGTACGGAACTCTAAACAGCGAGCGATGTGAAGATGTGAAAAGATAAAGCAGAATGTTCAAACATCCGAGCAGGTCGAAGGTACAGTATTCAAGCTGAAGCAGGTCAATAAGTATAATGTGCCTGTATGACAACGTCAAACGGAGGGTCAGTAGGTCGTCGACCTGTCCAATAGGATGTCCGGATTCCCTACGAGTGTTTCTGCTATCTAAACTTAAACCATTGAGTGAACGGCAAGCCTTAAGCCTGGGCTTATTAGTCAATCCCGCGCAAACAGCGGAAGTGATACAAGGGTCGGGATTAAATGAGATGATAGAAGTGAACCACAGCAATGGAGAAGCGCTCAAGCTCTCCTGTATGATCACATGATCATTTCCGAGGGCAAGCTGGATGTCTCCGCCATCTTCTAGTTGAAACTCAGGAAATTAGGTGCTAACGAGACAACGTGAGAGGCATGAGGTCTACCGCAAACATTGCTTATTATGCGCCACTTTGACTTCTGTATCCAGGCAACGGAGTGGAAGGGTAGGACGGAGAAACATGAGATATTAAAGCTATAGCATGGCATAGAATCACGAAAGGATGCTGATCAATCGTCCTTCAGTTTCATGGTTGTTGCGAGCCACAGTTGTGGTGCCAAATACCCCAAAAGAAGAGGCCACATGTGAGAATGAGCGGCACCATCTGTTACAACATCTGTGGGTTTTGTAGTACACACACATAAGAAAGCAGCCAGGGGCATGGCAGATTCCAGGGATAAACAAACTCCAAGGAGGAACAGGGTAGTATCGACATCATGTGCAAAATTTTGGTTTGTTTGTTGCTATCAGCAGGTGCAAAAAGGGGTTACTGTTTTGTTGCCTGTTCAACTTATTGCTGGTTTGTGTTAGTCCTCTAGGCAGGTCATTTAACATAGGGACTCTCTCCTCCCAGTTCTTCTGGGATAGTCTTATATCGTTTCGTCATTAGCTACCATTATAGTAGAGTCTAGACATGTGATGTATTCTCGCAACAACGAATCAACGATACCTAGTAGCCCTCTATCATTATGAGTGATTCTAGGTGTGATTCGACACGTTTGATGCGTCGTCGTGTTCTCTCCCCAGTACCACACCCTGATACCATCACCCTACGTCACCCGCATCACCTAAAACACAGCACCAGCCTTACACAGGAGCTTGCTTCTGTGGGGGCTTCTCACGTGATTCCATCGCGTTCGACGTGTCGTGCTTTCTCTTCGTCTCTCATTATCACCAGCTCACCATCACCATCACCACTCATTATCACCACATGTCAACCGTGCGACCTCGTATACAGGATCTGCCATACCCAGGACGCCTTCTGAGAGGTTTTGGGTACAATTCAATCACGTTCAACGTGTTTGTCGCGTCGTCATGCCCGCCCCTCCCATCATCACACACCAAATGCAACGAATTGAATTGAGACTGTAGTGGCACGAGATGGAAGTCAAAAGTTACTGACGTTCAACGAATCAGCGCTGCAGAAAAGACCTAAGTTAACAATGTCGATCGCGATAATCAGAGCGGTCGATAGGTATCAGGTCCCGGGTCTTAATCAAGCCGGATGGGATTTTTGGCACCACAACTGTGACTCGCAACAAGCATGAATCTGAAGGACGCGGTTCTATGCCATGCTATAGCTTCACCTCATGTTTCTCCGTCCTACCCGGTGTTACGTACTCACCCTTTTCATGTCATTCTTCAGCGTTCAATCTCCTGGTTTCCAGGCGAGCCGCTCAAGAAGGGTATCATAGCATGCCATGTGACATGCATAATAGCTCAGGTTGACCAGGCTGACAACAGACGTGATGAGGCTGGAAGTCCTTTGACACTCTTTCAATGGCACCCGGAAAGCCTATAATCGGTCGAAGAGCGTATCCAAACATACCATATTGCAGTATCGTATCCTTGTTCCTAAGTACAACAAGGACTCACCTCATATCCAAGGTATTCCTCCTATGCCAGGGAAGAATTTTCCGTCATTATATGCTTGGGCTTAAATTGTGTTCCATGCTGAAACCGTTGGCAGGGTCACCACAGTATAACACTTCCTCGTGAATCAAGGTAGTGTGGAGTGGTAAAAGTACATTGCAAACGTACAAACAAAGTAGCTGTCAGCATGTGCAAAGAGGATTTGATGTTTGGATGTATTTATTACTGACAGGCCACTTAACATTGGAGCCCTCAGACCTCCCTAGACCTTACATTCATTCTCTCCCTGCTTGCTGGCTATCTGCTCAGAAGTTCCGGAAGTATTCGAAAATGAGTGGTCAGCTAATCGTTTAGAAATTAGATGTTCAAGAGCATTGTGCTTATGTGAATGCACTCATTGCTTACAGGGTAACGCTCCCACTCTGACGTTGGCACTCCGAGTAGTTGTTCCGATGTTTGGTATTGCCAATCTTAAAGACCCAACTCCATCTTTGTATTTGTAGCGATCACAAGATGCCTCAGGTACACTGCCATTGTTACACTAGAATCCCAAATGTATTATAGAATCCAACGATTGATTATCCAACCTATTTTTGGGCGCGAATCGCGTAAAGCGCTAGGGTGGAAGGGGTCATAAAAAGGGCGTTCCTTCAAATCTATTCCGAGATCCCTCTGCTCTTTCCAATGCGCACAGTAACTGTACCTGCAGATCCAGGCCTTGACGTGGCAGGTGCTTGGCAGGCAATCGACCAAGCGCAATCCTATCACTTGGGTAGTAGAGAGAAACTATTGAATCGGATCAGTGAGTCCCTTTCTCGCTGCAGCCTGATTGACCATAAACTGGAACGTAGCCGACAACGTTGCGAAGGCTAATGACAGCTCCGCATCGATTATTGCTCAATCAGATGTTGCAAAGCAAGCACTCACGCTTGTGAAAGCCCAGGTTGCAGGCTTTGCTGATAATGCAAGCACATTGGTCGTCGTTCTTGAGGAAATAGGGAAAATCCATCCCTATATTCAAGGTAAGTCGTTGAATTTAGTACGCGCGCTAAAATGAGGCTGATCACACTTGCAAGTCGCTGTTTCTGTGTTTAAAGCTGCCCTACAACTCGAACTTACACGAAGGGAGAATGACGGGAAGGTCATCGGTTTGATGACGACCATGAATGATATGATGTCGGTCCTAAAGCTGTGAGGAATCTTCCACCGGATTGGTGTTCTTCGCCATGCTGATGCCTCGTGCCTCTCTGAACAGCCTTGAGAAGATCACCAGTCCGAAGAGTACTGGAGAAGATGGACAATCTATTCAAGCACGCCTACATGCGCGCCTCGAGGAAATTATTACCTCAATCAAAACATGTGCGGAAATGTGCGACACATACCAACATCGACATGTTAGTGGTGAGTATGAGTGCGTCATACAGAATTACATCAAGGGTTTCTGAGTGTTCTCCAGTCAAGTTCTTCACAAGCTTCAAGTGGAAGGCGAAATTTGAAGAATGTGCACAAAGTTTTGTCACACACAAGCAAGAGCTTCAGGCGGATCTCCAGATGCATGTCAGCCTCGAGATCATCGAGGCAAATGTTCGCCTGAAGAGTATTGACACCAATATTTCGTTGATGATGCAAGTCATATTCGAAGACATTCTCTCCTCCAAAGAACACGAACTTTCGGATTTTGTGAAGAACAATGGGGGAAGGGATGCAGTAATGAAGGACGACAAGCTGCTGAATCAGCTAGTTAATCTCTCACAGAAGTCGGCAAATCCGGCGAACAAGTCCCGACCCAGCAAAGAGCCTCTATTGAACGACATCAAGCAGGAGTTAGAGAAGGATGTCGAAGACTTCATTTCTGCCAATGCCCAGGTATTTGAGAGGAAGTTTGACGCTCTGGCCCTGTCGATTCAGGACATGAAGACAACATTTCAACGCGAAAGCGACCGTGTTGTTTCCACGATTCTCACCAACATCGACGCCGGACCTCATGAGCGAATTCGGGACAAGGTCAGTGTATGTATTATTAGCGTGACCGCGCTGACTCACCGTCTGTTTGGAAGGATTTATGTGCGATATGGAAGGAGATGGTAAGAGTAAATCTAGAAACCTGAGCAATTTCTTGGCATAACCGGATCCACTGTAGGGGTGGAAGACAAGCACCGTCAAAGCCACTCACTTCGCCATGGCTTTGCATGACTACTACTATGAAGGCCGCAAGGGCAAGGTCGCACTGACTCAGATTGAAGCCGTGCTGAATCAGAGTTCCTCAGCACAGCAAGTCCAGACCATTTCGGACATCACTAGTGCGATCGATCCGGAAGACCAATGGACGTGGAAGCACATCAACATGCGACGAATTCAATCACTTATTGAGGAATTAGACAAAGATGGCTCATCCTTCATCACAATCAACGAACTCAATTCTTTCAGCGATGCTCGGCCAGAGGGATGGAGGTAAGCACACGCCGTCATTGATATCACCGTGACGAATCTTCGGATCTTACCCTTGAACACAGTTTACTTCGCTGGTTTGCATATTGGTCTGTGGGATTCGAAATGACTTGCCAATGGTACTTCCGTCGTCTATGTAATACCCTCTCAGCCATTTCAGACGCAACCGCCCGCATTCTTCCTGCAAATCGCGTCAGATAGGGAAATTCATCACTTCATGGGAAATGTCTTGGTTTCAAACCCTTATATTGGGCATTCGAAACAAGGAAGAGTGGGACTGGACAGATTGGGATCATGACCCGCTCTTTCTGAACTTCTCCAACTATGTCCTTGAAATGGAGAATAGATACAAAACTGTGATGGGACGATTGTCGTTTTTTATTGACCAGGACAATACTCTTCACACTATCACAGGAGGTGAACGTGCGGAAAAAGTATGTACCCTATAAAATTTAGCGTTAGTCGAACGCTAACATTTTGGTATGTACAGTATATCCTTCCACTAATGCATATTCTCTTGAGGAGAGCATTATGGATCATTCAACGTGCCCAAGAGATTGTTTTAGATGAACGTGAGCTGGACAATATCAGACTGTCCATGGAGAACGTTCAGTCCGCCGCCTTAGACCGCGTCTCCAAACTTCAATGTATGTTATTTCCTATCCCATACCGAGCTTTAATGTTGAATAGCCCAAAAGCATTCCACGTCATGCAGAACATTGACTCTCAAGAGAAAATCAAACGAATTTTCTTTGGTTTGGTATGTGTTTCCAAATAGCGTTGACTTCCTCGATAACTTGATTTCCTAGTGGACATATGCACTGAATATGCCCTTGGACAGCAAGGATCTAACCTGGAACTTATGGGTTGACGAGTATACAGAAGCACCCTTGGATGACACGTGCGCACCCTTATCTTTTGAGGAACAGACGGAGAACCTTGAGTTCGAGTCGCTTCCATCGCTTCCATCGCACGCAGTGCAGGACACAGAAGGTTCAGGACCGTTGGTAGGAAATTGGAGTGGAGACTATTCGTATCTGTACTCAGACCGACCTGATGGACTTGTCAGTATGATGATAACATCACACGATCTCAATACGGGATCCTTCGCAGGTTCTGGTGTTGACGGTGTAGGGGCTTTCGATATCACGGGCAGCATAAACGACAGCCACGTCTCATTCTTGAAAACATACGTCGAGCGGCAATACAGCGTGAAGGTTAGCTGGTCATACGTAGGCGAGCTTGATAGCAGTCAAAATGATATCGTAGGGGAATGGGGTCCGGGCAATGATGAGGTCGACGGATCCGGAACCTTCAAAATGACCCGCCGTCCTGTCGAGTACTTCCTCTATCAACCTTCGGACGAGGACTATACCCTCAAAGAGACCATGGCAGGCAAGCGATGGTTACTTGTCCAACACTGGGCACGATACCAGTATCAGCGCAAACACAAGCCTTGGAATCTTCTCAGAGAGCACTCTTCCAAAATTCGTGCCTTCGAAGCACTGCTCCGCAAGCAGCAAACGTACGGCTTCCTCTACAACGACGAGGATATAACAGCCTGGGCAAAACTAGTTCGCTCTGTCCATCCTCGCGAGGTTCGGATGTGGCGTTCTGCTTACTTCTTCAAGAATCGCCGCTCATTTTCACACACGTAAGTGGCTGCTTGCCTCTTACCCAGATGGCAGTTCTCGCTCGCTCATTCTTATAAAGAGTCTACTGCGATGGGTGCGGTGAGGATCTGACATCTCCAACTAGATTGTGCTGCGCTGTATGCTCAAGGGATGAAGCCAGAGGCACTATCGACTTGTGTGTTCGGTGTAAGTCGACGAGTCTTTCACTCAGAGACGGGGAAAAGGAACATGTCGCATCGCATAATATACTACAGCTTCGTCATCCTGCACTTTACCGTGAAGTGCAGCTCCTCATTCAGAGAGGGATGAGGACTCTGGAATACGTTTTGAATCGGACGCTGCTGTGTCGTTACTGTCAAAGGGGCATGGAGAGGAAACCCTTCTGGTTCTGCATGGGATGCTCCGCTGGTATGATGTGCTTTAACTTCATCAAAAAATTTCTAGTCCGATGAACTCCCATTTCAGATACCGTCGTCTGCGTTGATTGTAACGAAAAGCATGGGTCCGATATGCCATGGCGATTTGACAGAACCCTCCCTCCCTTCGGAGAACATCATTACCTACATCCCATGATCCTCGCCACAGATTCAATCCAGAGCACAGGAAGTGTCAAAGCCCCAACAGTACGCCAAAAGCTGGCCGACTTGGAGCGCAAAGTCCAGGAACATACCCAGGTGATGCAAAAAACCATGTCGAGACTGGATGAACATACCGAGGCGTTGCAAAAGACCGTGTCAAAGCTGGATGAACACACCGAGGTCTTGCACAAGACCATTTCAAGACTAGATGACCTAGAAAGGAATGTGCTTGATTGTCTAAACAACGGATTGGAAAAGATATTGAAAAGCTTGACACAAACTGCTCTTTAGTGTGTCATTGCATCATTGTAATTGTAACTGTAAAAAGCAGACCCAGAATAAATGCACAGTGCTCAGATGGCTTAAAACAGGTGATGAGCATATGAGTGATACTGTCAATACATAGTAGAAGGTAGCACAGGCCTCGAGGGCAAATGTGCATAAACTGGGGGCATCTATCCATCATTTCCATCGCTCTGTTTCCCCGTTTCTCAGATCCGTTTGAGTTCCTTAAAATGCTGGGTACTGTAACCTAGATCTCCAGAAATCAGAGACTAAACATTGAAAGTTTCAATTACCACCAAAGAAGCGAGAGATAGGACTTATCAAGGAGATCAATAACGAAGTGAAGAATTCGGAAAGCTGCTCCAAATTGAGGGTCTAAACGCTACGCGTCATCCCTCGTTCTCCAGCTGAAATGGAGCCATATCATCGAATAAGGCCGTCAGATAATACGGAGCAATTGCAATCGTACTT
>CEMT01388488.1:10439-25932 GCA_900068985.1 Pterula multifida
CATCCAGACACTCACCAAGGTCACGAGCTCTCTTTTTCGCTGCAACTCCAATCTAGTAGAAAGCCTCAAGCTTCTCAGGTGTGCACTAGTATAAGTGCGCCAACTCATGCGGGAGAGACCAAGCTCTTTCGATTTCCAAGTCCCCATTGGTTGACAGTGTAGACGTGTACATTTTTCAACCCATCCCATCCCAATGCACAGTCATCACAATCAACGACAAATCAAACGAATTGCTCACAACGCCAGCAAGTCTGTTCGAAAGACAGATCCCCAGGTCCATGATAACAGTGACGCTGAACATGAGTCTCCTGTAACAAAATCAACAATTGATTATAGATCGCGGGATAGTCATCCCAAGATTGCGGCGGGAAGATCGCCCTCGATATTCACTCGAAAAACAGTCCATTTACCTAAGAAAGCTAGTTTGGGCACATCTAGTCGTTTTCAGAATATCTTGCCTCCACCAGCAGTGAGAAGTAATTCCTTCACACCACAAAGACAGGGATCCCCGCCCAGGACGCGGCCTCTTTTTCAATCTTCCGAGTCTGGCGCTACTCCGCTTGCCGGTTCTAGCGTTCGTCCTCGAAAGCGGGCTTTGAGGAAGGAAGCGTCTCCTCGTACATGGCATTCATGGACCTCTGTTCTGATCCCATCATCGTCTGTTCCCCAGGTCAATACCACCTTCATTTTTCTCTTGCTGATACTCAAGCTACCAAATTTTTAGAGCAGAACATCGGGTCCAAAGTTACCTGCTGGAATGACAGTTGCTCGATCCCGGCCCCAAGCCAAAAGAATAAGCTCCTCACGCGCTGGTTCCGCCAAGAAGAGTGCCAGTAAAACTGATGTTCGCTTTCGAAAAAGGGCTAAAGCAAGCAGGCTAACGCTTATCAGCTCTGGTAGTGACAGCTCGGACAACGACGCTGTGGATTGGGCTCCAGCTGGGAAGGCATCAGACTCGAGCAGTGATGAGATGGAGCCCATGTCGGAGTTAAAATTGAATCGGGCTGCGTTTTCTGTTTCAAGCAGAACACTCTCTCCTCAGGCCACGCCGTCTTCACTCACAAACAGTCCTCAACCAGGCCATTCGCATCTCGGGCTTGTGAATTTTGTTCCACCGCCTTCTGCGCCTTCGGAATCCTTAATATCAGCTTTGCTCGCCACCAACTTTCCTGCGCTGAGACCACATAGGATGCCCTTTCTCATTCGAAATCTTCGCGCTGGTTTCGTGCATAGATGTAGACTAAAAGATGGAGACGATGTCCTGGTCGGAGTTGAAGAGATTCCTTTAGTAACCGTGCTCTATCGCATTTCCGATTCTTCAGATTCATGGAAAGGCAAAATGAACGCCTGGCTTTGCCCTCTGTGTACATTTCACGATGTCTTTCAATTCCGACATATATTACAGAGACACTTGGAGTGGGATCACACTGATGTGACAGTGAAATGGAGTCCACCTTCGACAGCAGTAACAAGCTTTTCACTATCTCATATCCGAGTCTCTATTGACATCCCATGCAGCAAACATTGTGGTGCATAGAACTTGTCCTTCCACCATCAAGAGCGCACATCACCGATGACTTGGCCTGTATGACAGCCTTTACCTTTTTTGCGTCTCAATCTGGGATGGAAACAGCTCCTGGCAAGGGGTTCATGGAACTGTCTTTAGAAGCTTCTCGATTGGCCTCTCCTGCAGAAAGCCTTCACGAAGATATACAAAGTCTCACAGTGGAGGATCTCGACAAGCCGACAAAGTCAACAGAACCCACAAAGCCACAATCTCCGTCGTTCGTTGAAACTGGTCCATCAGCTGAATATCCCTTCTTGCCAGCCAAGTCAAGCTATGGTGGGATTGATGTCCTATATTCTTGTCGGCCAAGTGGGCCAAAATTATACGATCTACTTGGAACGCTGCGCGTAGAACAATTTGGAGTACTTGAGTGGGAAATCCGTTACAAAGAGGAAGAAATTTTTGAGATAAGTGGCATCGCGGATGAGCATAAGGTGCTCCATGCCCTATGGGTACGATGGATCTTCTTCAATAGGTAAGCGCGGCCTTGAGCTGGTTTTTGCGTTCTGCATTCCCTCATTGATCGTCTTGTGACAGGGCATTGTTCCTTCATAATCCACTTGAGGGCATGCTGACCTTCATTGAAGAATATTGGAGCATGATTCACAGGGCAGCTGGGTGGGATGCGCTACGTCACTGGCTTCTGGTAGGTTCGGTCATTAATGATAGCTTACCATGACTGATGGCACACTGGTCCCAGATTTTTGTAACAACTCGATACCTGAAAGGGGATGAGCTGGTGAGGGTGGTGCTACATTACGAAGAGCTATGTCGTGCAGAAAACGAGGCATAGAATGATATATTATGATTGGTAGACGTAGGAACATAGATTGTTGCAACAAGGCGATGATGGATGCTTAGTCATACATAGTATAAAGAGGCAGGTGAGGTGGAACAATGAACGTCTTCGCGCACAGTCATCTGTTCGTACTGTGTGGCACACAAGTTTTTGTTGTTGCCGGTCGAACAGCTCACCGACCCTTCTGCTTCCTCCCACCACCTCCAAGCAGCTTTCAATCAATAGAGTCTGCCAAAAAGGCACGCCTTTGCTGCGCGTTGGCCACTGTTGTTTCCCTTTTCTCCTTTTCTCTCGTTTCCCTTTACGACGTTTTTACGACTTTCGCCTCCCTCTCACTTCCACTTTCTTTTCTTCAAGGAAGTTTGCGTTAGGCACCAAGGTCGAAGCTTCATCTACAGTCTTGTTGGTGGATTGCTTGGCCTTTTTGTCAAACATCCCATTTTCAGATGCCAGTTCCTGTCAGCCGTACTTCCAAGCCTCCCACACACCAGGTCATCAAAACAGTCCATAGACCTCCTCAGGATACGAGCACTGCTCCTCCACTTGTAGCAAATCGATATTCTTTGGCTTCCCAGCAACACAGCGGGTCTTTTCGTAACTGGGAAGCCGACCGTCACAGGAAGGTGCCCTCCGGACAGGAGCTGACATCTCACTATCAAGGGTTGACCGGCATATACAACGCCCCCGTCATTGAAGGAAATTTCTCCCAATCTTGTACACCTCTCAAGTTCAGCATCCAACCTGTTCACCAGCAGCCACTGCGGTCCACTTCTATTGACCACAACCCCGACTGGGCTAATCAGATTCAGATGGCCATCGATTACCCGGATCATCGTCAGTCTAGGGGCGCGGCCCGAATGGAAGACATTTTGTATGAAGGCCATTATTACCAACGACAAGATGACTGGGGCGTATTTACACCCGTGTTTGAGGATCAATCCCCAGATGGTGACCACCGCGGCATGTCAAGCCCGCTAGGACCTGTCACTCCATCTGGAGACACTCTTGATCGAGCGTTAGCTGACACTACAGCACACATCGCCAAGGATTATCAAGATTTGAGCCATCTTGCTGCTACTTATCAGGAATATCAGACCGAACAGATCAAAGTGCAACCAGATTCTGTGGTTGCACCTTCTGCTACTGATTCTTACAAGCGTTTGGCTCCCCCTCTTGCAGAATGGGTAGCCAATTACGTCTGGAAGGTCTGTGTCACTGGCATGGATTTGTCTCCGAATCGCGTTCTGTACGTATTCACACGTCCTACTTACTGTCGATATTCATATTATTTCCATCTTAGTGCCGTCCAATCCGCGACCATCGCCGGTCCTCCGCCTGGTTACCTAGCGGGCTCCATTCATTCAATGCTGCTATCCACTTTGCTGCAGCCCTCCGCAGTCTTTCTCGCACTGTGGTACATCACACGCTTGCCAGTCTTCTTTGGATCTGTTGGTCTTGGAGCTGACCATGTGAAGGAACTCCGTTTCAGAGTCGCATTGTTGGGTGACTCCCGTGGTGGTATGGATAGAGCTACCATGGAGATTGGCGCGCCTTTTCGCTTGATAATCCTGGGTTGTATGTTGGCCAACAAATGGTTAGATGATCACACATTCTCTAATAAGACATGGTACGTCACCCGATTGTTTTATGCTTCGTTGTTTGTCATCCAATTATCACATATAGGCACACCATATCCAATCTTCCTATCCAGGATATCAACAAATTGGAGTCACTGGCATTGGACATATTCTCCCATGATTTGTCGATCTCACGCTTTCAATGGTCAGAACTCCTTGCTCGACTATTGGACTATCATCAAACTTTGTGCCCTCCTTCCCATCATCCACAGCCAATCACTCGCCCTTCAATGAATCCTCATGCCATTGTTCGCAAGGCAATTGACGATATTGTCCGGACTCCTTGTTTCAATCCAGGGAATAGTCATAACATAGGACCCCAGCCCATCTTCGTGGGGTTGGAACAAAGGAGATTGGACAAAGTGAAGAAAGAAGCTATAGATGGTTCCTGTGCAATGGAGATCGATTTAGATGAAGATGGCCCATTGCGGCAGGAGTATGTTCCAAAGCGACGTTTACCTGATAACGGTTACAGATCTGGGAGCTACGATGACTCAGCTTCACTCCTTTGGACCCGGAACACCAACATATCATTGGAAAGTCAGCTTCCTCCTCCGGCTAAGTGGAGTCCCGCAGGAGATGAGCCTATTCTGCGCGACCGTGGTTTGAATTCTGCTTACTACTTTGCCCTCCGTCCACCGTACGGAGTCTGTCCTAATCAGATGCAACCTCGTCATGACATCGTCAATCATGGATTATGCTGGTCTACTAGCTGCGATGTGCCCCAGCCGCCCAAACCATATGCCCCAGCTTTGTCATGGCAATCTACTGGACCCATCCTTCATTCACGTTCTCAATCATTGTCAGACGGACATGGAGATCCTGCATCGCATTATCGCTCCTGCTCGCAATCACGTTTTGAATTCAAGTGCAGCGACATTCGTACTACGGCAACCAAAACACCCGCTTATTCATCTGCTTGGGCTTTCGCGCTACCATACACCTATCATCCAGTGTATGCACCCCCCCTCAATACTTCTTATACCTCCACTTGGGTAAGAGCGTGAACACGTATTTACTCTCTCTCATTGTACCATTCTCGAATTTGCCAAGGGCTTCATCGCTTTTAGACAACATCAACAGTCTCTTAATCCGCCGTCAATTACCTATCATAGTACGCTGTATCTGTTACCCGACACTGGCAGTGGGGCACAGTCCCCTCCCTCTTGTTTACACGCATGCCTATTTTTTCCAGCATCAAGTCGATTGTGCATATTTCCCCCTTTTTCCTCTCCGCCATCCGTCTCGTAAACAAGGTCGTGCTCGACAACATTCTGTGGCTTTTATTATATTATCTGTTCCATCCCCGTTACCACGATCCATCATCGTATATATTTTTCCTCACGGATCGCTTGTATGACTTGGACACTTGCCCTCAGATACTATCGCTGAGGTTTCCTTCCATTTCTTGCGATTGGAAACAGCTCTTCGGAATCTTACCTTTTCCGGTCACCACTATTATTTACCCTAGTGACCGTCTGCGCACTAATTTTCCCTCTTTCTTTGACGCTCACATCAGTTTTCCTGTTCTTTCCTACAATCATTCTTTCTGTGTTTTTCGGCTGCGACTGCACTTTGGCACATAGTGGCCTTTCCCTTCTTGTTCGCCCACGAATCTGAAACACAAAAACATGGATAAAACACATCTATAACGCTTAAAAAAATTCTTATCTTTTTGCTTTCTTATGTTTGACTTCTACCCTCACCATTCTTTCTGCTCCTGCGCACGCCATAACACTGTAGTCAGTTGGTAGCCCTCTCTCATCATCTCCTCACTTCCTTTCTACATTTCCACGTTTCCTCGCTTCCGAGGTCCATTTTGGCTTGTCTTCACCCCAGCTCCTACGTGCAGCTGATTGGTGAGGGAAAGTGGAATAACATGTAGTGATTTCATGTTACGTATTCGGGGCAGGGCTTGTCGCTGTTGCAATACCATACCTCAATTGCCCTGCTGTTTCCCGGAGCCATGTTGCACTGATTCATGCCATATATACTGCATGGGAGTCCTCATTCATGATACATAAGAAGTGATCGCCACATTACTCCATGCAATTTTGAAGAATTGGTGATCATGAGTTAGCGATTTCAACCAACAACTTTCCCTTTACTTGATATCACACGACATCAGCATTTCACCTCCTTTGCTTATCAGGCATACAAGAGGGTAATAAAGTGAACTCAAACGGCCTATTGCGGCAATTCGCAAACCGTGCCCGAACAAGTGAGAGAGATCGCAAGAGAATGTATTGGATACATATGAACAGAGACACAAGTATGATAGACTCTATCCGCTTAAATCTTAACCACAATGAATGGTACCTGAACAACAATCTTAGTTCAGTTATCAGCACCCTGAGCGTATAGGGAACAATACCTCTACATCGTCACCTTCCTGATTGGAAGCCATGACTTCAACCAAGAAATGTTTCACATGGGGAGCGATGGGCTTTCTGCTTACATGCTCCACTAGCTTGCTAAACTTCATTGGATATCTTTCTTCGCTCTGAGGATTTGCAGGTTATTTAATGACCATCACTTCATGAGAATTCCGTACCTTTTTTTTCCCGACAAATGCACTCCAAAGCATGCTCACTCCTTGACTCACCATACTAACATCAAGATCGTGCTTCACCTTAAACCAAGCGATAAACTCCTTAAGCGTTGGATCATTCTCGAGCACGAATCGATCCCACAAGGTCCACTCAGTGTCACCATACTTGTTCTTGCACGCACCTACGGGTTCAGAAAACCCGAAAAATGGAAGTGCCAAGTTGACAAAGCCGTTCTTGTAATTATCCAGCCTAGATTTGCCATCGATAACCTGTGAACCCTCATGAGGTCATATGACGGGGCAATCGAGAGCCAACTGACCTTGTATAACTCCAGACAAACGAGTCCAGTTACGAGGGAGGTGGTAGTGGCAATAGCGGGTATGATCTTTCCAGCAATCTGCTTCGTCGTGTGGCGATCAGCAACTGGTATGTTGTAGTTGGTAGCTCGTAGATTGGAAGCGGCCGTAATAAAATCGATGTGATAGTTGGTGTCATCATCCTTCTCGAATTCTACCGGAGTAAGTCGATATCCTGCTAGAGATGATGGTGCAGGAAGTTGTGAAACCAGCCCCTTCAGTTCATCATCTGCGAAGCAGTCCCTCAAGCATAACATAATATTGGGTTAGGTCGGGCTTACCTCCAACAGACTCATTCGTCGGGGGCGGTTCGTTCTCAGTAACCTGTACCTTCAACCCACTCTTAGGAGTGAACTCAGGAACAACAACACTCTCGGAAACCTTTCGAAACACGTTGGGGTCGCTTTCTCCCTTGAGTCCATAGTTAAATGCATGCAAATTAGCAGTAGCCATGATAAAGGTAAGGTGAGTAGGCTGCCATTGACTGATCAGTCAAATTGCAGAAGAGAGGGAATAGAAGACCCACGTCATTGGCGTTGAATATAAGAGGGTCTGGGGCTCTCTTTGGGCCACTCCAGAATGGCTGTCCAGTGCTTGTAGTGGCATCCTTAGGAAGACTGAACAGTAATTGACGAATGTCGTTGTTGAACTTTTCCTCAAACTGAAGTCGAGCCCAGATAATGCATTCATCAATAGTCAATGGCTTGTTGATGACAAGGTATGAGAGAATCTGTTCAATTTGCTCCTTCTGCTGACCGGAATACTTCATCGTGCTTTCCAGGTAATTAGCATCCGAGAGATAGGCGTTGACTGCTGTTGGTGGCTTGACAAAGAGGTTGTCAAACGATTGACGGCTCCACTACAATGAAAAGACCTTGAGAGATACCAGTAAAACATAAAGCTGAAACACTACCTCGATAGTATGTTGTATAGCGTTTGGGAAATTTTTCACAGTGCAAGAAGGTGTCTCTTTCTCTGGAGGATCTTGAGACGAACCGTAGGATTCAGTAAGATGTGGTATGACCACCTGAGTGTTTCCCTTTGTGCCAAGAGTCCCAGAGTCAAGTAAAGGCTTCTCATAGAAGACACATCGTGTATCCATGTAAAGACCTGAAGGTTAATGGTCAGAAGATATACAAAAGGCTCTCAGATCACAGGGTAACATACGAGCTTTCACATTATCCAAAGCGTTGGTGACCCCGTCTATGCTGGAGAAAAACTCGTCTCCATATATATCTACAAGAAGCTGATGAGGCGTAGTCCTGAAGAAGAGTAGCTAGACTCACGTTCTGTGGTAGACCCAACTGGCTCTTGTTTGGCCAAAATTTTCCCCAAAAGATCGGGATTCATCTCTGAAACAGCGACAGCAGCGACTTCGGCCTTGAACTTGCCCAGGTCCTTTGCTCGGAAGAGGAACTGTCGATTGAGATTACTCCTCTCGATCGTATCCAGATCAGTCACATGCACGATCCCTTTGAGACCGCTCGCAAGGCCCATCATACTCCAATTCTTGAGCATCTCGCAGCCAATGGCACCGGACCCTACAAGAAATTGGCGATGGTTGGCGATCTTCTCTTGGAATTTTTTTCCGAACACGGCTATTTGCCCGTCATAACGGCAACCGGATGGCCGGCATTCCTCTTCCTTTGGAAGGATAGTAGGAAGAGACTCCAATGAATCAAAGTACATGTGTTGAACCATGGGATGGAATTTAGAGGAGACAGCCTTGAGGACTTCTTGAGCAACGAAACCACCAATGACAGCGACAATTGGGGACAGATCTCCAGTCGATTGGTAAGCTAGCTCCTGCAGGACGTTGCTTGCATCTGAGTTCGAGACTTGTGGGTTCAAGGCTTCAGCTTCAGCGACCAACATCGAAGCATCCTCCGCATTCCTCGGGCGGGGAAAGCACTTATGTTGTTCTCTGAATTTGGATAAGGCCTGGAAGCCAGCATGAAGTATGTTAGGTCGGTCGAACTTGGCAAAGTCGGTGATAAAGAATTCGGGCTCTTTAAGTGACTCCCGTAATGATTTCTACCATGAAGGTCAGGACGTGAAATGTTTGTTCTACAGACAACTCACAAATTCGACTATCTTGGGCATTTTGACCTGAGTAAAAATCCCGCCAGTCGTGTAAGTGCTAAAGTTTGACGTGTCACCCATTGTGAAGGTGTAAGGACCTTTCACGGATATTTTTCGCGGTTCACAACCATTGAGCTCGGTCATTCCTTGCACCTCAGTGAAGGTAACAAAGTCCCCATCTTCCAAACCATGTCGTGTTTCATCCAAGCACGTAACAAGACTCTCGGGTCCCTAAAATAATCATGACAAATGAGAAGACAAGGTTAGATAGTCTTGTTACCTGCTCGACCGAAACAATCATGCCCGACAATGGCTGTTCTCCGGTAGGGTCGACACAGGTGAACTTAGGGCCAAAGTCATTGAAGACAGAGCTAATGAAACGATGAGCAATGGACTAATCAGATAAAGCCGATGAAATACCCGAAGAGGCCACGGGTTTCAGCAGCGATGAAATGAACACCATTATCGTGCGTCCAGTCATTTATTTCAAGTTGCTTGCTAAGGGGAACGCCGCACAAAACGACAGCCTTTAAAGAAAATCTTTCAAGGATCACTAGGAAGAATTTTCGTGGTGATACTCACTTGGAAACCCTTGATAAGATCAACACTGATCTCCTGGCCAGGTGAGCCACCGAGGTTGTGCACCGGAACATAGGCATTAAGTTCTGCTAGTCGACCAATAGTAGCATCAGCACGAGGTTTTCCAACGTCTTCATTCCTCAAAAAAAACTGTGGAGAATAACTGAGTCACCGGATGCATGATGGCTTTGCAATTCAATACCTGCGTGCTCAAGTCCTGGACAGTGACAGGTTCAGGATCGTAGAGGGTAACAGACTTGACGCCAGCAAGAACGAGATTCTTAGCTGGAGAAGCTCTTAGGCGGGATACTTCTTGAAAGAAAGAGGGCAGCAAACCTATTTCAACACCTAGTCCTTGTAACCCGACTATAAGGATGTTTGAGGCGGCCATCTTCTTCATCGCTGCAAAGATCATGCCATAAGTAATTCAAGTTTAAGAGTTGTATTCTGTACCTTCGTGTCCTAAGACATATCTTAATGCAAGATACGATATGAGTCAACTTGGTGCTGGGCTATACAGTGTACAGCGTGCTTACAGTTGGCGTGAATAGAGGCCCTCATCAATGGCCGCCTCATCGATTTCCATGTTGACCGTCAACCCAGATGCAGAGGCCATATTGTTCTCGATGATTCAATTTACAATAGTAGGGATATGTGAATGGTGTGGAAGGTGCGGGTTATCAGATTCAAGAGACAAATACAATAAGCCTACAAAACCTGACGCGGTACGCGACGTGAGATGACATAATCCGGTGCCCATGTATTCTCTGGACTCCACAGCCCACAGCTTACTACGGTCCTGACTCCGACTCCCAAGTATGAGGGAAAATAAACAAGTACTCACAAAGAATTTATTTACGATAAAACTAGTGTGGAAATCAGAATGGGGGATGGAGATCTCAGAAAAGCGCGACACGTACGTTTCTGCGGAAATTGAACCATAAAGACAAGCAGCCACGGTCAAAGCTGCTACGGAATCCACTGATCCATCAAGTTTAGTTTTTGATATAATCAAAGAGAGTGACAGATACAACACCGTTTGTGTGAGAACTCCCATTCGCGGTTGACGATACGGAATGCGACATCCTCATATGGTGGCCCAGCAGAAAAGTGCAGAAGCACAGTGTCGTCGTTTCCAGGTTCTTTAACGATCTTGTACGTAGGTGTCTTCGACTTATCGATAAGATCTGGATAGAAAACGTTGAACTGCAGAACTATGAGTTCGGATGAGTCAGCGATGAGTTAACCTTACCTTGTAACCTTGGACAACCTTGGGAGGAGGGTTGTCGGTACTGAGACAGGAAGTTGTTCAACAAGCCGAACGCGAGGATGCTAAAACTTACTCATAATGTGTTTGATTGTATTTGTTCCATTCATATCCTGTATGAACACGGTTGAAGTAACGAGGCTTCCGAGGCCGATATTTGTCCTCCCAATTGTACGAGGTCGGATTGACGATGTTCTCCTCGAGATTGAAAAGTTCCTCCTCTTCATCCAGTTCCCTCTCCGCTTCTGCTCTGTAAAGGGCCTCAGAAGCAAGGTCTGCTCCACTGGCGGTTTCCTGCAGCTCTTCTGCTGGTGCTTTCTCTTGGTGAGCAGCTTTAGGGACAAAGCGTGATCCTGCAACAGCTCTGCGGGCTTTAAACTGGGTCAGATAGGTAAGAACGGGTCAGTTATCTTCACAATATCCAGGAAACTTACTAGACACTCCTTGTCTTCAGCTTCCGTGATGATATCAATTTGACACTCGTCGTAAGATAACTTGGTAATGTCAATCAAGCGAGGACTCATAGCAGGGTTGTACGGCTCCGCATCGTCGGAGGAAAGGGGCGATTCAGGGTGAACAGTTTTGTGGGATTCCTGACCGTCAGTAAGAGATTGTACTACACCCGCAAGCAGTTCTTCCTGAGCCTGCAATGCTTCATCCCTTTGCTTCTTGCGCAACTGTTCAAGCCGATTGCGCACGACGACCTCATGTAGCGCTTTGAGTTTCGCCTATGCGAAGATGATTTGTGACAGTTGTACAGGTAGTAATAAGACATACTTTTGCTTTCCATACCAAAATCGACCTCAATAGTCCTTCCCAATAGTCAGTATCAATAGGTTCGCCACTAGTCAGCTTAGCTTGAACCTGTCGCTGTAGTTGGATGAGGTGTTCAAGAGTTTTTCCAGCAAGTAGATTGTTGATGTCAGATTCGACGGCGGTTGCAGCTACTCCCCCAAGCCTCTGTACGGCTTTGATTTGGTCAAGGCGATCCTTACAGACAACCATCATATTCTTATAATAATTAGAAAAAAAAATCGAGTGAGCAAGAAACGACTAACTGTCCAAAAGTCGATGTTTGTTTGAGATTGCTCCAATGAAAGGTATTTCTCGATATCGTCATGAAGTTCGTGGATTTGTTCCGTGGATAAATTCTAAAGTATAATAGTCACTGCTAGGCGATGATGACTCAAGGGAATTACAACTCACATCCAGGATATTATAGGGCTCCTCAAGATCTATTTCCAGTCCAGCCTCTTCCATCTCCCGATCGTCTTCGGTATTAATCTCTGAGCTGAGAAACCTCAGATTGATAGCCAAGAAGTCCACAGCCTTTGCCCTCTTTTCCTTGATGCGTACAGCAGCTCTGTTTCGCTCCTGCTCAAGCCTGAAATCACCTTCCTTAGAGAGCCATTCTGACATCTGAGCTGATTCCTGCAGACGTTGCATCCTTAGCTCCTCCTCTTCCCAGAGTCTCTGCTCAGCTTCTCTCTCGGCCCTTCTCCGGTTAAGCCTCTCCAGTTCCTCCTTAGCTTCTTGACGCCTGATAGCCTCCCTTCTCTGGGATTCTGCGACAGTAAGCCCCATCTTCTTCTCTTTCTCATTCTTCTTGTGCCATCGAAATTGTTGGCCAAGGTTGACATCGTGGAAAGGATTGTCCACTGCACTGTATACGCTGAGTTCAACGACCTGTCGTGTCTCCTCTTCTTCTTTGGCTCGTCTTTTCTCCGCCTTACGCGCTTTCTTCTCCTCTGACCTATCACGATCACGTTTGCGTCTTTGAAAACCATGTTGTCAATATGGACCGCGACAAGAAGATGTGAAACTAACTTCTTTTCTTTGTTTCTTTCCTGACTACCACTCCTCCCACGTCGACCCGACGAGTAATTATCCCTATCTCGGCTCAAAGAGCGACTCCGCGGTCGTTTGCGGTCGTCTGAATCATAATCTTTATATCTTGAGGAATGGTGTTCAGATTGTATAGAGTACTTCTTATGTTCATAGTCTGACGAAGATGATTTTGGACGCATTTTTCAATCAAGTAAGCTGAATCAAAGGGATTTGAAGCGTCGAACTTCAAGTAAATTGGACAAAATGTCGCAGTCCAGATATGACCAAATGAGATAGAGCTGATGGCAGTGAGAATGTTCAATGAATAATATATGTCCACACGTGATTCTTCACGTAAAATTCCAGTGTTCCACTACTCCAGTCTCCTAGCCCGGCGCTTTTCGCTTGAACTACATGACTTGTAGACGGCACCTAATAAATATATCCCGCAATCAGAGACGATTCACCCACAGCCAAGCTCACCATGAAGATTACAGCCGCACCATCCAGCAGGATGTTTGTCATCGACCGACCGTAACACCTCGACAAGTCAGTTGACCACAGAGCACCTTGCAGTTCACATCACTTCAGCTGGTAAATTAGCTTGTTAGATACCTAGACGATTATGTTGTCGGACAAGACAAAGCAAAAAAAGTGCTTTCTGTTGCGTAAGTTCTCTTCTATCCCATGTGCTTGTTCGTTCTGACGATCTACCTAATTGTCGCAGTGTGTTTAATCATTACCAGAGAATTCGCTCCCTCCTCAGCGGTCCTGATCAACAAGAGGAATGGACTAGGAGCCCTGATGATCGTATGATTCCTATACAAGCTGATCAGATATAAAATTTTCTAAGCAAAGCAATTAGCTCATTCCTGTGTTTCTGGTGCCCAGATACAACCTTACCGCATGAATCATTCTCAAACAACTCCCCCCTCTATAGCGCCTCTATTTGAAAAGAGCAACGTATTGGTCATGTAATTTTTTTCCCCGATTAACTGGTTGTAGCCATTACTTATGTCTTTCTTAGAGGGCCAACTGGCTCAGGTAGGCATGGGGCTTGCAACTATGCTAAATCTTATACTAAAGTCTCACAGGGAAGACCTTGCTAGCACGGACTCTTGCTAAAGTCCTTGATGTAGCTTTCTCAGTGTCGGACGCAACATCTTTCACTCAAGTAAGTATCTTTTCGGGGATCCAGCTAAAAAAAGTTCATAGGGTTTATTACAGGCAGGCTGTTAGTCCCCTTCATTGAAGCTATCTCAAGTCCTAATGAAAATAATTTCACTCAGATGTAGGAGAAGACGTGGAAATGGCAATACACAGGCTGGTGTGTCCAAGTCAGCTTCTCTAAGTTAGAAATCTGAGTTTATCCTCCTTTAGCTTCAAGCAGCCGACTGGGATTCTCAACGAGCTAGGTAGATTGATCCTGAATCTCTATCTTAGTTTTGTAAACGCTCTCTCGCAGCACTGGAATAGTTTATATAGATGAGATAGACAAGATAGCCCGACGACAGTCTGGCAGTGGCATCGATGGATCCCGGGACGTGGGTGGAGAAGGGGTACAACAGGCCTTGCTCAGGATGATGGAAGGCTCTATCGTCTCCATTCACAGCAAAGGCAGTGTTGTCGCTGAGATGCCCTCTCTGGGTGGACAAGGGCGTTCAAAAACTGGGCAACGAAATCCAGCATTCAACCGAACCCGTAATCTGCCTTCATTCTTTCTTAAGCATATGCTCATAAAGTTCAAACAGCGAAACCTGATACCTTTGATATTGACACGTCTAATGTACTTTTCATTCTCAGCGGTGCATTCGTTGGACTCGAACATATAATAAAGCAGCGCACTGCCAAAGGAGTATGCCAAGAAGTATCCTTCTAACTCCTTTTTCTTTTTGACTGATCTTTCACAGTCAATTGGCTTCACAGCTAACCTACCTACCTTTGAAGATAATCGACGACGCGGTCTCTCTTTCTTTACGTCCAACAAGGCACCTCAGCAGAACACACTTGACCTAGTTGAAACAGAAGGTGAGGACTAGAGAAAGAAATGAAAGAAAGAAAGACCTCTTATTCCCACTTAGACCTTGTCAAATATGGATTTATACCTGAGTTCATCTCGAGAATGCCATCGATAACTACATTGGCGCCATTATCTGTGAAGGATCTACGGCGAATCCTCACGGAGGTTAAAGGATCTCTCATCTCTCAATATATGGCATTATTTGCTTCGTCAGGCGTTGAGCTCCGATTCACGAGCGGTGCATTGGACGAGGTTTGTCGCAAGGCGTTCGACAGAGGGGGAGGTGCTAGAGGTCTGCGAGGGATCATGGAAAGCCTGGTAAGATGCTTTGCAGAAGCCTATGCGCATGACAAAGTTCAAATGCCATATTTAGCTACTAGATGCGATGTTCGAGACTCCGTACGTTGAATTTTCCTAACTCTGCTTAATTTACAACTTAACCTGCGGTCAACTCACCTAGTGGCTCGGTATAGCTATCACTCTGCTTCATATGAACGGTCAAAATCTCATTTACTTGGTAGCATATTGGGCATGTTCTCATCACAGATGCCACTGCTCGTGGCGATTCCCCCGCGTTGTATTGGAGACGAGGGGAAAGTGCATCTTTTGATGCAGCATGGGAAGATGCAGAGAATGTGTATGAGAGAAACAGAAAGCGGTAAGGCAAGACGCAAACAATTTTGGGGTCATCACATGATTGTGACGCCTTTATGATAGACCATAGCCTGAGTACTATCAACAGATAATAATGGGTAATAGTAGATAAAGAGCAGCCACTGCTAGCAGATTTGTCTATCCATATTATAT
>CEMT01388490.1:7867-18846 GCA_900068985.1 Pterula multifida
GTTCAGGCCCCAGTCGAACCTACTTCAGACGGATCCATGCAGAATACTCGAGAACTTAGCTGTCAATTCGCAAATTTCACAGGTGTTGACCCGGTGAGGGATCAACTAAATGAGAGAGACTAGGTATGCAAATCGAACTGTTATATTCCTGTGGTTGGTAATCAAGCTTACCCAGGGGAGGAGCTATCTCGGACAAGAAGTCAGCAACGCAGGATCGACGTCAATTTCGAACCTCCTCAAGTCGGTAGTGCTGAACTAGCTGATATGTACGTTTCATTATTCTCAGGTACAAAAGAGTAATACAAAAACACGAAGTATAGCTCTACACTGATCATCGAGACCAACTCGAGCTCATCAGATCAACTCTTCAACTCTATCAATCTACCACTCTTTACTTTGATCGATGTATGTATACGTGGAAGGATTAAGGAACAATAAAAACAAGATCACCTCTTGAACGACACAAGCAAGTACCTCGTCTTCACTGTTAAGATTGTGTAGCGACAAATACGAGGACTTGATCATTATCTATGAGCGAACACTCGTGTGATTCCATTCGGTCCAATCTTTCTCTCGATCTGCCATTTTCCTGTAAGTTGACACAATGAGAAGGTGCATATTGTTCTATAATACGAAGAGAACAAAGGACAAGAGCATACCTATCAGCCTCAGACCCCAAGCCTCTACGCACTCCAATAAAGGTAGATGGTCAGCCAGAGCAAGGACCAAAGTCACTAAAGCGTCATTAGACGATACCACACCGTATTGGGTCACCAAAGGTAGAACCAAGTGTCTCAACTTCCTGAACGACTGGAACATGTCAACAAGCTGATCGTGGGTCCATCCAAAGTACGGCAGAATCGTTATCCACTCTTCCAGAGAGTTCCCCCACACGGCGGAGCACCGCTTCAACAGTTTAATGACCTGATTTTCGTTCCGGTTCAGTGACATATCGAAGTTTAGTATCCGAAGGCTGTCCATTTTAACTGGGCAGGCCTCAAGCTCGTTGAACATCCTGTCAGCCCAGTACTCCGGTGCCTGCTCATCCGCAAATCCAGTTCCCACCTCTAACAGCTCCAGCCGAGAAAGGCACTTCATCTGTGCCGTTGCCATGATACGAACGCACTCCGTAGAACCTTTGAACTTCAGGAGTTTGGGCAAAGACTCTGGCGTCAACTTGGAAACCATTCGGTCGTCGAACATATGGGCATAGTCGCAGTTGTCCCATCGAAATTCGACGTGCTCGAGATGATGATGCGAAATGATGAAATCGGGGAAACCATCCGGTACATTCTGTACAGACATCCATGTTCCAAGTCCGAGGTATTTGAGGGATGGAAACCTGAATAGAACCAATCTATCCAGGATATCACAGCAAGCAGTAGTGAAGGAAAGATAAAGGCTGGTGAGCGAGTGCTCGGAACCTGAAACCAGGGCCCATATTGGATCGAGACATGCAACGTCTAAAAAACTCAAATCAGCTGTCTGCCAGTTCTATTCCCAGTCATGAGCTTACCGTCGTACCTCTCATCATACAGAATCCAATCAATCGATTCAAGATTGCGTATTCTTGCCAGGTGAGGAGAAGAAAGTCCGAACGGAAAGGATCTCATCGGAATAAGCTTTAGGTGCATACTTTTCAGCCCAACATTGCCTAGGATATCCACAAACTGATTCTTCACATCGGCATCCAAACATCTGAACACAGAATGTTCCATGGCCAGCCACTTGAGACCTGTCATATTCTTCAGCGCATTCAAGAAAGGTCGGAGATGATCCCCGTCATGAGTTAAGACTAAAGATTCCACATGCTGCGCAAGGCGAGGGTCTCGTACGAGGAGATTGATCAAGCCCTCGATGACTGACGTTTCCAGCTGAAGAGACATTTTCCCTGGTGGCAAGGATAGTGATCGGTATAGTATAGGGCGTGCTATAGAATCAAGACGTGGTGATACAAGGCATAGCCGAGCAATCGTCCGTTTATCTGAACATAAATGAGAGCAGATATTTTCTAGTAACTCGTTCGGTAGTCGGAATAGGTGATTGGGTTGTGGATTGATCGTCATGTGGAGAGAGCTTCAAGCGGGGTTTTCGAGGTGAAAATACGATGTAATATGAAAACTGCTGAAGAAGAATTGAGATTAGCATTGGGAATAATCAAGATAAAGAGAGTAGAGATAACATTGCGGCTTGTGTTGGGTGAAAAATGGTCACGAGCAACAGTGATTTCCGCCACGAGTAGATCTGTGCCGTTCCCTTCCCGATATACAAAGGGCATCGTGAAAATAATTGCTGGAATTTTTTTTGTTGACCCGATATGCGGTTATAAGTGGGACAAATGCACTAAGTAGCACATATATGGTGGCTGAGAACAAAATGATTATTGATAAAAGCAATCTGATCATGTGCCTTGCCTTGCACTTCTTTGGCCTCACACAGCTAGTGGCATTCGAATAATCCAGTAAGTATTTCCATGGGTATGCAGATGCGATGTCGATAAAGGATACACATGATGGATAACGTATACAAGAGAAAATACAGCCAGGAAAAAAAACAAACACAAAGATATGACCATAACCTTATGAAAGTCCATATGCCAAAAAAAACAAAGCAAGATCCTTACGCAGCAAACCCAATGATTCTACTAACTGGACGCAATTTCTCTACTACCACGCTACTCTTTCTTTTCCTGCCACTGCCGTGCATCGTATCGCCAAAATCGTCGTCCTCTTCGTCCTCTTCGTCACTCTCTACTCTGGGTATTATGTGAACAATATTCGGATTCAAAGGAGGGGGTATAGGAGAGTCTTTGGATAGCTGCTTGGGGTTGAGTCGCAACGCCTTGGAGGCTGTATTGAGAACATTGACGGTTTCCACGTTGAACTCCACGCTAAACAAATCAAGAATATATCGGCGGACTGGTAGTCGATATCTCTGAGTCGATATTGTGTGTAGAGCGCGAAAGAGCATGGTAGGAGAAGTGAAGATGTGCTTGTATTCAGAACGAGAGCGCATTCTACAAGTTGGGTTAGATAGATGATAGATGAGTATGGTCTCTTGAGCAGGTAGACCTACTTAGCAAGAGACCGTGATGCAGCATTTGCTATCACAGTGTTGGACAAGTTCTGAATTGCAGTCATCACCTCAATATCCGGTTGTTCGGTAGGTGGAACCAGCCTGTTATCATCTTCAACGGTGCTTTCGGGAGGATTCCAATGAGGAATCTGTGAAAAAGTCAGCAGGAAGATCGATCATCAACTTATCTACATAACATACTGTCACAAAACCGTGCAGGTCTATAGGAAGACAGAGACCCGTAGGCAGGCCTAAAGGGGACAATGTTGCCTCCCAGCGATAATCGTCGAGAATCTCTGCACCCAGTGAGGTCGTAGAGATAAGTCCCAGGACATAAAAGCAAGTCCTAGCAGAATATAAGCGTTGACTCCGCCAGATTGAGATAGGCACTTACCCTCGCACAGATGGAACAGTCGATGTCTCTGCGATCTCCAAGATAATGGGAACAACCTCATTCTCTTCCAAAAAGGGCAACCCTCCTTCAGTAGCACCAATATTGCCCTAAATAAGTGCGGTTGGGTTTTGAAAGGGTCGAACGGAGTCGAACATACCACAGCCCATAGGATGCTCTTCAACTTCATTATCATCACAGCGTCTTCGGATTCATGACCATGCGTCCGTATGAAATGCACGAATTCTGTGAAATGTCCTTTCTCTGCTAATATTTGGCACCCAAGATCAGTTTTAGCCATTTTCCCATAGAAATGTTCTGGGACTGTGCCCTCGAATGAACTGAAAAAGTCCTAATCAAAAATAGCAGCAATAGAGGTAGAGAGAAACACACAGGATCTCATCTTGTTCTGACTTGTTGGTAAAGGCTGTCGATAGAAAGATCTCCACTTGAACCGCATACCAGATATTCCGCTCCTGTAGAAACGTCAGGGCAGGAGAACATAATCTGGCTGAGAGAAGCCCACATGGAACCACATATCCATCTCTCGGTCAACATAGCCAGTATGATAAAGATACCTGAAACCTGTTGGAGTTGACATAAATCTACATCTCCTTAGTGCAAGGCTTCTCGAGGCAAGACTAAACAGAAAACAGACTTCATAAGAAGTGGGTGCCCAAGTTCTCCCAGATGTTCCATAGTAGGCTGCATTTCAACGACCAGTTGGAGTATGTCCTCTGATTCGCAAGCGGTCTCCAGGAGTTGTACCGCAACCTCGCAAACTTCCGGTGCCGGATCGTACAACTGTGTGAGCAACAACCGGAGTGTCCATAAATTAGCGCTTGGAGAATTCCGTATAAGGTTACCGAGATGACAGGTGGCGTAGTGTCGTATGTGCTACCAGTCAAGATGAGAAAGATCAGGGAGTTCTGTAGTCAAGCACAATCACCTTGTAGCTCGAGGTTAATGCTTTGGACAACACTATCCTTGGATGACCGTCCCTGACTAACCATCAGGTCAAAGTGAGGCCGATAACTGAAAAAACCTACATGCTATAATCCAAGTTCTCGATGATACCCTTAATGAGGTCTTCCCGACTCCGGAGTTCGCTCAGATGGTAAAATGCTGTGAAAATCTTGAACCTTTCCAGGAGCCTACGTAATTAAATCGTGAGTCTTTATGAAATCAAGGTAGAGTTAAGCTTACTCTATGCCTTCCTTATGTTGACTGAGTGTACCAAGCATTTCCAGATATCCGTAGGACAGAGTATCAGCAATATTTTTCTTGGAGAATACTGGATCAGAATCGGGAAGTCCATTGAACTGGAGCGAAAGAAGTGTGAGAGGGAGGTGAACACGGTTTGTGATAAGCGTGGGAGCTTACTGGGTCCAATTGGGCGAAACTCTTGACAATCTGCGGTAAAAATGGGTCTTCCGACTGCAGATATCGCAGACCTTCTGGACTCGATATCAATGTCGTCAAGAAGCTACATCCAAGTTTCACCCATTTCATGTTTTCCTGCAAAAGGATAAGTTGGCAAATAGTGGAATGTGAAGTAAGAAAGACGAATCAACACACTGGTGTCTTCTTCATATCACTGAACTTGTGTTGAAAAGGCAGGTAGAACTGCATCAACCTTCGCACAAACCGAGACACTCTGATCGCCTCTTCCAATCTTTTCGGATTCAATAAGGGTCCCTCGATAAGATCGTGCAGAACCTCATAATTCCATCTTCCGTGCTCCTTGGTCATCATCACCTGGGTTTCTAGCAACGTGGCCTGGAAGGCCTTATCGTCCATCTGCATTCCCATTTTAATTTTAACCTGTTCTACTTGTCGTTGGCCACGTCGGACTGCATCTTCAACGGAATTGGCTCTACGAAGCGACTGGTAAAGCGATGATCAAAAGCAAGGAGAACAGAGGAAACGAACCTTTGCCTTGTGTTTTTGTTAACAGGGGCAGGCTGCTGCAAACGTGCCCGATTCCTGTTGAAACTATCGATAGCCGAGAGAGCTAGGCTTCCAATTATACGATGTTCACCATCATTATAATCAGAGGCCATTTCCACGATTTGAGGAATCGTCTTAAGTAGTCATTCA
This sequence comes from Pterula multifida, assembly GCA_900068985.1. Lineage (NCBI taxonomy): Eukaryota > Fungi > Basidiomycota > Agaricomycetes > Agaricales > Pterulaceae > Pterula > Pterula multifida. The sequence goes on from CEMT01388490.1 coordinate 13,434, forward strand.
TGAGATGCGGTGGGATAAAGATCATAAAAGCTGACCTGAAGCTTGGCAGCAATAGAGAGCGGCAATACCCTGTTCGCTATATGAAGTATCTCCGCTATCAATAGTGTCGCCTTTCTTGTAAGATTGGACCCAGTGGTTGATTCTTGCAACATAGATGCAAGAGCCTATGTACCGAGAAAAAAAGGAAATGTCATCAACGTTGCTCGGAATAAGGCGCAAACAAACGCTTACATCCAGGATACCCGCGTTTGCAAACACCATGATCAGCAGTGCAACATATTGGTCAGTTAGTTTTAAATTTTCAGTCTTGTCAGTGGTCTCCTCCCCAGAAGCACCCTGTTGCCTGACGTTGGATGCTTCCCTTGCCTGCCTATACACTTAGTTTTCAAGCATCAGCACAGCACATTTGGAACAGGAAGACAGGAAACAGACTGGTTAACCGTCTTCCAGAGATAAACGTATTGAACCATTCTGGGGATTTGATGTTGAAAAGCTCGAAAAACATGTCCAGCACAATTTCCTGAATCAAGATTCGCTAAGCAGACCGGGTGTGAAGACTTAAATGAACTGACCCTCGTTTCCAGTGATGGTAGTCGGATAACATCAATGAGGGATCTAATAGCACGCATGTCATGCGAACAAAAATACATAAGACCTGTGAGGTGAATTAACTGAGTCCATGTATATGTTCTTCAAAAGAACAAGTCCTACCGCTCCACGTCCTAAGCATAGATTGGATCACTCGTGTACAGGCCCTCATCCTGTCTGCGTGGTCAGGACCTCGTCCATACGAATCAGTCACCGCCCAGAACGCGATCTGTGCAAGCAGAGTCAGATGCAAGAAATACACGGCTAAAAGCCGTACATACTTCTAAATCTACACCAGGTTTGAGATACACTCGTGTTTTGGGAGAATCCACTATGTGAAGAAATGCAGCAGACAAAAGCGAGCTCATTTCTATGGAACCTTCTCCAAGAACGTGCAACAGCAGCCTCAAACCCCCAGTCTCAGACATCAGCTTGATATCAATAAGCACTAACGCGGACTGTTATCACATGCGCCCACAGGTCCAACCTCGTGAATTGGAATAGGAATACTTACTGATCTCGGCGAGAGTTTCAATACAAATTGCCCTAAACGGATCCTCCGCATGCTCTGCCACAGCGACCAGAGCACGCATCACGGGCTGAGATAGATGGACTACTGTATGATCATTGCCCTTGGAAGAAGCAGCAGTTCTGGAAAACTCGACAACGGCACGGATGAGCTTGATGGCTTGTTCCTTTTCCAAAGCGTGCTTGCTATCTCGTGCCAATGACCTACGATATCGATGAGACAGTCGAAAAATGCCCGATTGTTTAAGCATACTTGACAAGAAACCACTGTATTGAATCGCAAAGCGTCTTCACTGATTCTGGGGCAACCATGGCGTGTCGTATAGCGCGGTAGGCCAAAGCACGGCACTGTTTGCTTGACGAGTCACAGAGCACATGGATAACACTGGATAATCCAACCGATGAGAAGTAGCAGCTAGTCAAGTCTTTAGAACCTTACGCCTTTATCAAAGTCTGAAAGTCCAAATCATACGCCACACGGAGTGTCCTAGACAGTGCCCGTACTAACATCTTCAGCGCCTCGACCTTTGAGTGATCAGCATCGGGATGTGGCGATGGAAACGTTGGACCTTGGGATGAGGGCGACGACGGTTTCGAGAGTTCCAGAAGCTGGGTGATAGCGCCGTTCGCAAGATTTAGAGCTGTCCGAGATTCGTCCTTATCATCTCCACTAGCTTGCCTTGTTCTCTCTTCTGGTAGTTTAGGAGGCAAGGGACCAGGTCCAGCAAGCTTGAGACCCTTACTGGCTGCAATATCAGCAGCAGATCGAATTTGGGGGATGCTGCCGCCTTGATGGGTGACTATAAGCTCTGAAATCAGCGTGATGAATTATATGAGGGAGTAGAGTGCTGACGGCTGTCGATCCTTTGTTTGATCGCCTCGATGTTGTCTTCAGCCAAAGTGAGTGCGGATCGAACCTTGGATCGAAGTTGATCCTGTGAGAAGAAAGAGTCAGATAAAAGAGTAAGGGGGTTGGAAGGAAAAGAGGACAATCCGCCAAAAGGAAGAGAAGAATGGAGGCATTAGTACGTCTGCGCTTGACCGCTGGGCTCTTATTGTCTACGGTGAGCATCTAACAGGAAGCAGGCGAATCGGATAACTGACAATCCGGGCAACTGAACAGCTAACACGAGTCGTCAAAACCATCTAAATCACCGAAATATTGTTCGGACTTTTAGATAAAACACTGTGCACGCGTTATCGTCTTTCAGTACCCATCAGTCAACATAAGCACCACCATCCAAAATAATTCAGCAATTAGAGCCGACTTAATCACAGTTGCGCAACAACGAAACAGAGGTGACAAACAGTGCCTGAGGTATAGATGTAACCAATTTCCAAACTCACGTTCAATTCCGAATTTAACATATTTTCCGCACCAAATTTGATAGCAAACTCATAGGAGAGCTTTTCATTGAGCGATTTCAGCTACAAATAAATCACGCCATTTAACATGAGAGAACCGAACGAAGATGGAATACATAACCATACCTGCTCGGATGGACTCTTTCCCTCCAGATCAGAAGACGAGAACGAGGTAGTCGACATATCCTTGTAGTCCGAATGTCCAGACAAACTCCTCCCATCTATCTGGCTTGAGATATTGACGTAGTCCTGCTGCTGTGGCGTGTCATCAAGAGACGTCATTGTTGTAAATGACCCGCCATTGATGGTTGTCGATCCAACTGAAGATATTGGGATACCAGAGTTAACAGAATTTGCTATTGGGGGAGCGAGATGCTCGTGGCCTGGCATCCGCTTGATTTGGTGTGGTTAGGAAGTGGAGGTGAGTGAGAAGCCAATGTAAGAGAAGTTGAGTAAGTAGGAGGCACAGCCACATCCACTGTTTCGCGGTAACTTTACGACAGCTTAATGCGTTATGTATGGGAGAAAAGTGCGAGTTGATTTTTTTACTATAACTTGGAAACAGACGTCGTACAGTGCAATCAAGCAATGCACTTACCTCAAAATGTAAAGCCTTTAAGTACTAAATTGGCCATTGGTACCCACGAGTCTTTGCTTTGCCTGAATGTTCCTATGTAAGTACTCTGTATGTCACATGTCATGTTATGTACCTGGTCTTGACTCTTATGGTCTTCCTTGCACCAACTACTTGAGCAATTGCTACTATATCGATGTCATACCTTTGAACATATCCTGCACCCCTTTCTCACTTAGCAAACCACGCTATGACGTGCATACTCTGCGGAGGAATCGCCTAGTACTGCCTCACTGCAGAGTGCATACTTTTTCCATTTGCAGCCCAATCAGGTAAATTTATAGCGGGCAGGGCCTGTCATTATTCTCGTTATTCCGAGTAATCGATAGTGTTTTCAATCACTTATAATCAATCCAGTTCACAAAACTATTACATCACAAGAACCATATCCTGTAGTATGTAGAAAGTCTGAATCATTGTCTGAATCATTGTCTAATGCGGATGGACCGGCTAGCACAAGCGGAATTCGCCTTTGCTTCTCTCAGTGAGAAGTATAAGTATTATATTAACAAACAATGGGTAAAAGATAAACAAATATGCAGAACTCGCAAAAATGATTTAACGTTATCGGCCCTAAGTCCTCTCCCAAGCGGCTACAGTTTATACAGTATTATGACTCGCTCAATGGTATGTGCCATACAAACCCTTGAAAGTTACAGGAGCCTCCTAACCCCCCCTCCATTCTGCACTGACTCCCATAATGCTCCAGCATAGGGCATCCATCTAAGCCTTGTCCTGACTACAAAATTAAGGCGTTGTAAGTTACTCTCTAGAATTGCTTCTAGAAATCGTATGGGAATACAGCTGATCTTCACATAGATATTCGTAGGATAGGCTGCTGGTATAACCCTTAACACACTGCAGAGCAGGGATCTTAGTGCTTAGGGCCTTGGCAAAGGCTTCTGAATCGAATAGAACAACAAAATGAGATGGATGATGCAGGTGGAGCTCTTTCAGCCTTTGAAAAGGTTCAAAAGCAAGCTGATTGTTCATCATATGCCCCCAGATGTTGAGCCTAAGCACCTCAATAGACCCTGCCCACAGGTTAGAAGAGCGTCGAAGGGCGTCGATTGTGTTTCCTTCCCTCATCTCCAAAGTCAGAGCTTGAAGGTTCTCTAGTTTCAATGAACACGCCTCAAGCTCATCAAACATACTGTGAAGGTACCTATTGGGAGAAGGCACAGCGGTGCGGATCCTCAAGTTCTCGAAGAACGCAAGAGACTTGATTTGTGCTTTGGCCAAAATACGGACAAATTGGGCGCTGCCGCTAAACGAGCGAAGGTTCGGAAAGGAGTCTGGTGATAGCATATTCAAGCTACGCTCATCGCCCGTAGAATCCGGCCACCAACCCCCCGGGTCAGGTTGAAGATCGAGGGACTCAAGGAAGGGATGAGCAATGAGAAACTCGATAAAGGCCTGCGGCAAAGGACCAGTAAACCAGGTCCCTACAGACAGATTCTTTAGATAAGGAAACCTTAGCAGACAAAGCTCAAGCACTACCGAGCTCGGTTCTGGGTGGCATGGCAGTGAAAGCGTAGTAATGGTGTTGGTAGTCTTCGATAGTAGCCTAAACACGGCGCAAGTCCATGCTAGAGAATGTTGATATTAAAATGGGACATGCAGATTTACTTTGCCAATATGATAGGATTTGATAACCGTATGCTTACCGCGGCTAAGGCTATAGAACTCTTGAGGGATTTTCAGCGTTTGAAGATCAAATTGGCCCCAGATTTCAATCAATTGGTTGCTTAAGTTCTCTTCAAGAGTTGCAAATACACTATCTGTGACTGTCAGATGCTTCAAACGTGTCATATTCTTGAACGCTGCTAAACTCATGGGTAGAGTGGAAAACCCAATACGTGAATATAAGTATAAGCTCTCAACTACTTGGGCGAGAGGAAGATCCTCAAGTAGGAGATTGCTAAGGCTTTGAGTTGGGCATGAGTTCGTTAGAGGCAGTTTTAGGGATTGATAGAGCAAAGGGCGTGCGATGGCCTGGAGACGACGACAAACAAGGCACAACGGCGCCAGATTTTTTGACTGTGGCAAAGCCAGAAAACAACAGATTTCTCTGAGGAGTTCATTGGGTACACAGAGGATATGGCAGCGAGGCTGGTCAAATACGAACTGAGCCTCGACAGTTGTTCCAGCCTCAGACCGGGTACTCATGGAAAAGGAGTAGAGTCACACGGAGTCACACTGATGACCAGTCCAAGTTACCAGCATGCAGTAACATGTCACAGTACTGACCAGCGGCGGAACTCCAAGGTACAGTAGACTCCCCCTTAACCCATATAT
>CEMT01388491.1:286-18107 GCA_900068985.1 Pterula multifida
CCAGCTGTTGGAGGGGCTGTTGGAGGTCTTGCGATATGCCTTGTGGTATTGCTCTGGATTCTTTGGCGACGAAAGTCACGGAAGCAGCAAGAGCCACAGATGTGTAAGACATTCTTTTTTTTTCAAATACTGTACCACATGGATCTCACCTAACCTCCTACTTGCATCAGTCGCAAACCTTGTAGATAACGCAAGCTATAGTCGAGTGAATATTCTTCCACGTGCCACCGTCCTTCCGCACGCTCTAGACAATGGCTCTATCTCTCCTGGCACCGCGAGAGTGTCTTCCAATATACATATGGACAACTTGGATGATAATGGACGTCTAATGGAGGAACGGATGAAATTGTTAGAGGAGCGCATGGACGCTATGAGCAGCGCTGGCTCTCGTCCTCCCACTTACAGGGACATGAGTGCCGTTGCGCCCTTATCAGGATAACCCCTACTCGAACTCACCGCTGTCTATATATCCTGAACATATGGACCCTGTGAAAGTCGTTTGTACATTCCTTTTTGTTCGCTGCGACACCGTGTACTCTGTGAATGACTAGACTTGCAGACTTCGGGTTCACTGAACTTCAGTGCATGTTTTGTTTGTTATTTCTCCTCCCCAACTACTCAGTACTCAACATCCATTGATACATCTTGTTACCAAATAGCCGAGTCCTTGTCTCATTTCACCTGCCACCTGATCTGCCCTGATCCCTGCAAGGACTCGATTCATTCTGTTTGTTCAGACGATGTTCCTCTCCGTATCTTGTACATATTGTATTAGTTAGGAGAAGCCTATTCTTTGCTCAACCCACGGGCACCGTCCCGTTTTTACTGTGCCCAGAGAGACGAGACTTCTCAGCTTTGGGATGAACTCAAATGACAGAGATTGCACTCCCTTCTGTCCTAAGCACCCATCATGGTAAGGCACTTCTGTATTGTGGATCCGTGTGTCGGATCAACCTCGACCATAAGCTGAGCAAGCTGCAACACTGCTTATATGTTCAGCATACGTTGCAGGCAACATAGACCTGCTGCTGTGCATTGTTCTGGCTCCCATAGTGTTCGCATCGACGCCTGACATCATCTATGGCAACCACCACATCCAAGATGGAGGTCGCAACTATACTTTGATTATGTACCGGTTCCATAAACGCATTGGTGGGCACTATATATAAACTGGTACCATAGCCCGTACTCAGTGAAACGCATAACAAGATAAGTACTACTCTCCCCCAACGGATTATTGACAATGCAGACACCCCGTTCTCGGGTTGGGTAGATCACTTCGCATCCAATGAGTTCCAATGGGACCTTAGTTACGACAACGATGTCGGCCTCTTAAAGACGGTTTCGGTGTTGAAGTCAGGCGCGCCCACGAGTACTTCGACCACTCTTTCGTTCACTGGTGGGTTCATGGCATTCACGAATCACACGCATCTTAGTTGACACACCACGACTCCATCAATAAGGCAGTGATGTCATAATTTATGGTGCCTCCTAGTATGCAGCTTCGGAAGTTGCCCTTCCTTGATTTTGTTAGATGGAGGGCGAACTGAGACCACCTCCACGGCTTCAATCAATGTCGTACTCCGTGTGACAAGTCTCTCCGATTCAAACCACACCCTCCGTATCTTTAACTTAAGCGCTGACAGCTTCAAGCTGGATTACGCTGTTGTCTCACTCCTTTCAACAAGTACAATTTGACTGTCCAAAGCGACAATAGTGCGATCACCTATCACGGGAATTGGGCCTCAAGCCCCCTTGAGGGTGACGACACCTGGCCACAGATGCAGACAGATGATACCGGAAGCTCAATTATTTTCACATTCATTGGTGAATTTTCTGTACATATTTATTCCTTTCCGTAGCCGAAGTTCATAAGAGATTCTAGGGAACAGCATCATAGCCATTGGCAATTGGGATATTCAGAACTCTGTTTCACCTATCGCATTCATTGTAACAGCTGATGATCATGCACCTGAATTATATACTCCCACTGATTCAGGTCTGCTTGATAGCACAATATTTTCTGCTCCCTCTCTACCGCAGGTTAGAGCAGGCTGTGACCAGCACACCATCAACATCACTATTCTCTCTCTAGCACCAACTCAGACCTTTCGTTTCCAGCGATTTATTTACACACCCACCTTCTCATCCCTGTCTGATATTGTCAATCTGTCTCCGCTCTCCGAAACAACTAGCCTATCTCCCACGCCTACAGGCCCTGTTAGTCCTGATAGCACTGCTTCCAAGGCCGTTAGTACACAAGAATATTACTGGGCCAATTGCTGGAGGGGTCTTGGCTGCTCTTGTGGTATGTCTTGGCGCCTTGTTCTGGGTTCTTTGGCATCGAAGGTCTCGGAGGTGGCAAGAGCATACAAGTAAGCCACACTCGTTTTTGACTGGATCTGATGCAAACACTTCTTGCCTCACTTCCAATCAGAGCAAGTCAGCCAGACGACATTCAACCGAACAACATCTTTTCCCACACTTCAGACGATGCGAAGGTATCTTCTATTCCTCGTATGCCCTCTGCGGATAATTCGGACAGCCAGGGCCGTTATTGGAGGGACAATCATTAGAGGAGCGCTTGAATGCCATTCGCACTAGCGCCACCCCACCTCCCTCAAACACTGAAGGCAGCTTTGTTGGTTGATATGTACTCACAGGAGGTTACCTGAAGTATACAGACTATATATAGTTTCTTTACCAGATCGTTGGAACACCATTTCTACTTGTTTACGGCGATCTGCATTCGAAATATTTGCCTTGATATTGAATACGACCGCATTCACATCCGCGCTAACAATAAGAGGCATACCAAAATGCCTAATATTTAAGGGAGGACACAAATGAGGGATTCAAGGGACATCCTGCAGTTATTTATCCGGAAACTGTGCTTAGCAGCTTGAGGTATCGGTTGACCTGGTGCGGGCGTGATGAAGGAACATAAGAACGCGGTAACGTGACCGTGATTCTCCTTTATCAATTGATTGTCGCATTCACTCGTAGAACTTTTTACGCTGGAATTTGAAGGTCAGCATATGTACAGCGAGTAGATAAGTCTGTATAAGCTCGTTACTCAGGTTCCATTGATATTAGGTTGTGGTGAGACGTTACTAAAATTCAGTCACAACAACGTGCGTGACAGACCTAGGCCTTGCCATGGCCCATCGATTCAAAATGATTACATGCCCCAACATCGAATCAATCAAACTGTACTGATGGTTCATGGCAGGCGGACGATGCAGATAGGTCCAAGTAGGATTATTTACCAATGCAGAGGCCTTGGGAACGGGACTAGCAAATAATGGTGGCGTATACATGACATTGCTTTAGATCCCGCTGTCTGGTTGCTTGAATGATTCCTGGGGTGTATTAATATATAGTTGATTCGACCCAGAGTGACTAATTTCTGGATGGCCTGGTGCAATCCCATGCAAGGAAGAATCACGAACCTTTGACGGTGCGCAGGAGTTATGATAAGCTTGCTGTGACTGTGAGCAAGTCTAGGGCCACAGAACGGCTGAAAGCGATATTATTCTGGAGTTATATAAGGTTAGATATGATATACTAATCGTTGGCGTAATTGGCATCGTCAGACTGTACTCCCTCAGTCAGACTAGTACTAGCATAGCGCTCGCTACAATGGGCTGAGCCACGAATGGAGGCTAAATTGGATTCGATAACTGCAGAAAAGTACCCAGACTTGATTGAGTTTCATGACGGAACCAGAGAATGGTAGATGTGATATGAGAGTTTAAACCTGTGCTCTTTGGGTTCACATGTGTCGCACGCCATAACACTCATGGCATAGTTCTCGCCCGTTCGGGTCCCGATAATCAACGGCTACAACCGTCTCTGGGATGTCTTCATATATCTGCAGCAGTTCATCGATCATGGACGGTGATCAATGGGCATGTCAAGCCTAAAGAACCGATGATGAATCTACCTATGGGTGAAGACACTGCGTCCCCACAGCATTTTTTAAGAGAACATTTCAGTCCTTGATCTATATGTGCCTGAGAAAGCTCAGCAGGGCTTGCAAATAGACCAGATGACAAGACATTTTCAAGAAGCGATGATGGTTGTGGCACAAGAAGTTCGAGGTGTCACCGGATATGAATCTAAATATATTTATTTTATTATTATTATTATTATTATTATTATTATTTTATTTTGTGATCAGTTGGGACTGTCTAATTGCTTACTTGTTTCATCCTCCGCATCGTCCTCCTCCCTTCGGTCTCATCCCTACTGCTTCTCTTCTCATGCGGTTTAGGACCATAGAAATACGATGGCACGATAGCAAGCCTATCTCCAGCTGTGATTTTCAGCCTTTGCCTTTCAAGAAAGCGCGTCATTCGGCTGAGCAAGAGACCAACTATGCCACACAAACATACAGACTGGCGACTGCAGGAGACGATAACCATGTTCGGGTGCGTCCTTGAATAACAATAGTATCTCCAGTTTTTTTCTAACTTCGAAGTGACTGAGAAGGTATGGATGGTACACCCAAATATTGCGCTTTCCTCCATGGGAACTGTGGAGCCTAGCACGAGCTCTACGCGTCCACCGCGAGTGGAGTATCTTGCGACATTGAGCAGGCATTCTGCCCCAGTGAACGTTGTTCGTTTCTCTCCTAGTGGTAAGCCTTCTTGTCCCGACAGTTTTGGCATGGGGCGTCCATAGGTCATCTTTGACCTAGCTTCTTGCCGTTCTTTGCGCTCGTTTCCACTACATCGTTCACGTATATTCATTGCTTGTTAATGGCACTTGCGGATGTTACATTCCTAGACAACGTCTAGCGTCGAGAATCATCTTCATCACTGAAGTCACTAACACATGTGGGCCAATTGTGGGGCTATGTAGACCCCCTATCTCGGACTAAACGCCCAGAAGGGAATGGAGCCTGCCAACAATAGCACTCTTCTACGATGTTTTATTCAGCCTCCCTCTCGCCGCTTTGATCCGCTTCTTATTGACAAATCTTTTTACAGGTGAACTTATAGCATCAGCAGGAGACGGTAGGCAAAGTTTCGGACCCTGCTAGAGCTTTTACTGAGGGCTCTTTAGATGGCATGATCATAATTTGGGCCCCTTCCTCTACTCCTCAAACTAGCACCTATGGTAGTGATCTCAGTCCCGAGGAAATGCAGCATGAGAAGGAATACTGGAAGCCGCGGACAACTTTCAGGTAAGCTTGCTACTTTGATACTCCGGTGGGTTCTGGCTAATTGCCTTGGCCCAGATGCACTACAATGCATGTTTACGATCTGGCCTGGAGTCCATCAGGGGAATACATTATTGCGGGCAGCACCGATAACGTCGCTCGAATCTTTTCGGCTTATGATGGTAGTACTGTAGCTGTTTTCCCCACTTGTTTTTTCCTGAAGAATTTTACAGGCAAATGCTTGCATGAACTGGCTGAGCATAGTCATTATGTCCAAGGAGTAGCGTGGGATCCTATGAATGAATATATCGCTACGCAGAGTAGCGATTGTTCCATGCATGTCTACAAAATTTCCACGAAACACGGTGGTCTTGATGTGCACGCGGTAGGCAAGAACACGCGGATTCAAGTTCAGCACCAGACTCGCCGCCACCACCGCCGAAAATCCAGCTCACAGAGTCGCCCAAATATGTTCCGTAGCGAGTCTGCAGTCAGTGATGTCGAGTCAGTAGTAAGCGATTTCAAGGAGGACATCTCTTTCGCAGCTCGTAGCGAAAAGGATGGCGCGCCCTTAACTCCAGCTACATCTATCGCTAGCACACCAGCCATGTTCCCACCCCCACCCATTGAAAAGACATCCTCCTCTCGCCGTTCTTCCTTTAGTGGATCGAATGCTGGCACAGGATCCCCTTCGCAAATGGGTCGGTATGGACGCTCACCCTCTCCCATGCCCGCTCTACCAGCGATCCGCACGTCACCTTGGTCATCAGTGAAGCTTTATGGGGATGAAAATTTTACCAACTTCTTCCGACGGCTAACTTTCAGCCCCGACGGTGGATTGCTGTTGACCCCAGCGGGCCAATTTGAAGATCCCGCGTTTATCCCACAAAAAGCTCCCAGAGCCGATGACACGCCGTCAAGAGGTCGAAAAGGGCGATTGACGGTTAACACCTCCGAGGCGCCTTCGACCTCATCTGTCTATATCTATTCGCGAGCCAATTTTGCTCGATCTCCCATTGCTCAGCTCCCTGGACATAGGAAAGCTAGTGTCGCAGTACGATTCTCACCTATTCTTTATGAACTGAGACAAGGTGTCGTGGGACCGGATTCCGGAAGGAGGGTGCCTGCGGAAGGTGCCATCGAAGAGGAGGGAAAGGATTCCGTTCTGGATGTCGACGTATTCGGCCCAACACATGGTGTTGTCGCTGCTACCAGCGTACCCAGCTCTGAACCGAGCTGGTCGCCTCGTACTCCCTCAATTCCCCTTGGGCAACCATTACCAGCGCCGGTCCCTGTTCTTCCATCAGCCAAGTATTTGTCTACCTCTCCGCCTCTTTCTCCTGTTGAGGAAGGTGTTCCTTCTCCGGCTATTTCAAAACCTTCAACTCCTCATCCGGGTTCCTCACAAGCGTCATCCGCAACACCTTCGAACACCGCTTCTGTCTTTGCACTACCCTACCGCATGCTCTTTGCCGTAGTCACTATGGACACTGTGGCGATTTATGATACTCAACAAGCAGGTCCGGTCTGCCTGCTCACCAAGCTGCATTATGATGAATTCACGGACATGTCATGGTGAAATATTCTGACTTTTCCCTTAGTTATGTAATTTGCTAACGTGCCCATCTATTAGGTCCCCTGATGGCCAATGCTTAATGCTCTCTTCGAGAGATGGATACTGCACCATCGTCATTTTCGACGAGATCTTGCCAGCCCATCATGTCCAGCGACCTGCTCTCCAGTTGCAGTCCATTGCCCTTCAACACTCCGTATCCCTTACAACAACGTCGTCGTCGACCCTGACAACTCCTGTTGTGTCAACGGCAAGTTTGCCTAGTACCGGTGTGGTACCCAGGAAGCGGCCTGAACCTTCATCTTCCGCTGGTGAAGATGTATCCGCGACAGAACAAACACCTGACGCTTCGTCGTCGTCCTTTGCTCTAACTCCCTCATCAGGACGCATGGAGTCGTCGTCGTCGTCTAGGACCGTTGCTTCAATGACAAGTAGTGCTGATGAATCTGGCACTGCTTCGGAGGAGCGTCCAAAGAAAAAAAGAAGAGTTGCCTTGACTAGGGTCGGTGGTTTGGATTCGTGATGGTCTGTTTTCCCTGGTCTACTCTTTGATCAATTTTGCCCTTTGCTCTCAATTCTATTCTATCTCTTTTGAACCTTGCGATGAAACCTTCGTGTCCATGATTCTATCACTTCATCTTCCATGGCCCACACCGCTTGTCCTTTGGTTTGCTAAATCTATCTTCCTTCTCAACACTGCACCCATTGCGGCTCATACGAATACATTAAAGTATCCATACTGCCTATTTCTTCTTGCATACCCTTTCTTCGCGCTACTTGTTTTTGTGGCAGCTATAATTGACCTTCCCTTTCCCCTGTGGACCTGGGTGCATTGCCTGCTTTCTTTTTGTCAGTTAAATAACGATCTCAGTCTATTCTCTTGATCCAGATACACGTTAAACGTTGGTTTTTGAAATAGCTGGGACGTGCATCGCGTTGCGTAATCTCTTGTTTTCGATGTAAATCTAGTGAAAATACAATAGTAGTCTTGTATGTAACTCAATAGAGTCTTTTGAACTGTCTTCCGAGACCAACAACATATAAACTGATTAGTTAAGCTTCTAGTCTTACTAGAGTTCTAGCGGGTGGTACCAAGGATTCATAATTATCCACTCATCTGGCTACAACACTGACGCGACAGAGGCGGTTCAAAGAGATAGTAAAAATATCCTTGCTATATGCTCAAGGTCTAGTAAGATTACACGCGGCTAACACATTGCAGCAGAAGATTGTTGAGAAATCCAAAACAAAATGCAATAAGACGGCTATCTATAGTTTACCCTTCTCGGTCTTGAGAATATATGCAATACCACCTCCCAGGACAGTCTAAGTTGGTTCTTAGGCAAAGGTAGCGAATAAAACTGAAGCCTACTTGCCTTGCCCGTAGTTAAGTCCTTGGTGATGAACGTCACTTCAGTCGTTCCATTGGGTCCAGGACCTACTTCCCATGCATGTGTTTCTAGCTCGTCACCTGGCTTGACTGGCGCTGTGAATCTATGGGAAAGTTACATGGGATGGTTCTTTACACCGATAATGACCGGGAAAAAAGTACCGGACACCAAAAAGCTTCAAAGATTTGGGGTCCTGTCCGCCAACGATATTGATGATAGCCCTGGCAGCGAACCCAAACGTCGATAGTCCATGAAGTATCACACCGCTGAAACCCGCGGCTTCTCCAATTCTCGGATCTAGACATGAAAATACAATTGTCAATTGGTATAGATGGATTGAAGAAGAGTCTAGCCGAACCGATGTGCAGCGGGTTATAATCACCACTGAGGCGGTAAACAACTGCTTGCTCTGGACTCGTCTTCTCCTTCACAACATAGTCGGGTTTGCGATCCTTTGGAACGGGCTTGGCGGAAGGTGGACCAGCGATGAACTTAGAAAAGGGCTTCCCTGTAGCCTTCGCACCGAGGCCGAAGGAAGAGCTCTGGAGAAAAAAACTGAGTCAGTTCTCAGCGTCGCATAGGTAGTATGAATGAGCCTACGTAGAGCTTGGCATAAACCGTTCCTTGCCCATCTACAAGAATTTGCTCTTGCATAATGACCAAACCACTTTCTACACAACAATTTAGCTTAGGGACAGCATGGGATATAAAGAAGAGCACACGTACTATTTTCCGTTACGCCTGTGCATCGGGTCTTCAGCTTCCAGCCAGATCCACTCACCATGGGCAGGTCTCTAATAATCTCGATGGATTGAGAGGCGTGCACCTAGGCCAAGAGGTTAGCCGAATTAAGATTCCAAGTTCTTTGAACTTGACTTGCGGTGCGATTAGGGTCGCCTTTGGGAAGGCCAGGTAAGGGCACTGCCTTTGCCCTCTCGACGAAGACATTAGTATCCTGATCATCTCCTGTAGCAGAGATTTAAGTACGTTCATCTCTACAAGTAAATGAGTCACGCTTTGATTACCTTTGAAGGTCAGGACAACCGGGTATGTGGGCAGTGGGCCAAACGACTTGTCTGAGACACGACCAGGAATTAGTGCTTTCATTGGTATAATATAGGCCTCATTTGTTCTTACCAAGTTCTGCAGCACAGAACGTAATGAACAATTCTGACTGGGACAGCTCACAAGGAGAACGACGCACCATAAACAAGTGGGAAGTCTTCCTTCTTTGCGCCTACGCCAATAGCATAGATCAAGAGGTCTCGTTTGTTCCAGGAGACCTGAGGGAAAGTTTAGAATTGGGCTAAGATAAAGCTTCTCGTTTCCTACAGGCTTGTCTGGATATTGGAAGCCAATTGCTTTCGTTAGGTCGTAGGACATTGTCGTTGATAGAAGTTCGAATAGATCTCTAAGTTCACATGCAAGTGGTGAGCGGGTAACTCAGTCGGCTACCGGGTTGACTGATTCCCGGTACTCATACAGATCAGGATTCTCAATGACCATACTTGTTCATTGTTCACGCAATGACCTGATGGCGTTCACCTCTGCACCCACAGGAACATCCTCACCAGGATGCAAGGCTTATCCAGCACTACCCGTTCTTTGCGCTGGACATCCAAACTTCATGAGATACGTAAAGATGCCCACAAACGAGGATGGAGCAGCTTTACCCTCAACGAAACTTCGTTAACCGTGCACCGTCTTAACACATCCTTCCCTTACGTCTGGCTACGTGATTCGTGCCAATCCATCAATTGTGTACACCCTACGACATCACAGAAGCTCCATAGGACTTCTGATATACCCTTGGATATAAAGCCCAAGGACAATGGGGTCACGATCTCAGCGGGGAACGAACTCTCAGTTGATTGGATCGATGGCCATAAATCTATATTCACTGCAGAGTTTCTCGAGAGACACGCCTCTAGATCTAACTTGTCTGCGTTTCATAGAGACTTTTTCCACGACAAAAGTTGGAACTCTTCTCGTATATCTGGAGTTTCACATTTATATCAATCCTATGATACACTGCAACGTCCGGAGGGCTTGTTGAGGGCCATCAAACAACTATCCGAGTACGGGCTACTATTTGTTACTAGTGTTCCCAATGCAGAGACATCTCACGAAAAGTGCGAGCTCAATAGTCTTGTAGCGAGATTTGGGGAGCTCAGAGACACTTTCTATGGAAGAGTATGGGATGTTCGGAATGTCAGACAAAGCTCCAACATTGCGTATACTAATCTGGATCTTGGATTACACATGGACCTTTTGTACGTTCAATCGTTGCTCTTCTCTTTTGGATCATCAATAATAGCATGACACTAAGACTACTCATCATTTCTAGATACTTTCAACATCCTCCCGGTTATCAGATCTTGCATTGCCTCCGTAATCGGGTAATGGGTGGAACATCCATCTTTGTTGACGCTCTGTGCGCTGCAGATACATTGAGACAGGAATCCCCCAAGGATTTCGACACCCTTACTTCCACCCTCGTACCATTCCACTACATAAATGACGGACATCATCTGCACTTCGAGCACCCTACGATCGAGCTCGACTTTGTTGGCACTCTGCAGCCAAATTCCGCTCAAACGATTAAACACATCAACTACTCACCACCATTCCAAGCCCCCTTATTACTTGATACTCCACCTGAATTTTACTCAGCTCTTCGACGATTCACAGATATTATGAACAGGCCAGAAAACACATTCCAGTATTTACTGAAAGAAGGAGATGCAGTCCTATTCAACAATAGACGAATTTTGCACGCCAGGACTGCATTCACTGATACACTGGAAGACGGTGCGGTTCCGTCTTCTGGGGACTCGAGTAGGTGGCTGAAAGGATGTTATTTTGAAGGTGATGCAATGTGGGATAGGGCGAGAGTGTTGGGATATCGCTTGTAATGCTCCATTTGGCTTAATGGGATAACTTTCTACGATTCAATAGTACCATTCATCTAACGACTACATTTGGCGCGTTTCGATAGAGATTCTATGTAACTGACAAGCCTGGGACACCTTCCAGGCTACAGAGAGAGCTTCTCAGATAATCATCTCGAAGATGCCAACGGGTGTTGAAATGACGATCCAATTGAACTTCCAATTGAACTTTACCAACTAGTAATCATACATGTACAAGCAATATTGACATGTGAGGGGGTTCGACATTTTTTTTGTTTACTCTCATTTTCTCTTTCAATTCGAAAACTCCAGGTGTTCTAATTCATCCCACCCTTCTAATTTCTCTACGACATATCGCCATCCCACTCCCACTTCGAATCCTTGATCCAGCTTCTAGACGTTGAGATATAACCCGGCGTCCTTTCTGATCTTTGTCATAGCTGTCAAAAACATCAGAACAAGGAACAAAACATAACGACGAACGACAAATGAAAGGAAGGCGTACCAGCGATGATAGCAGATCCAACACCACTACCGTCCTCTGCGTGGTGCGTAACAATGTTCCTCCCCTTCTCACCGAATATATCCGCCAGACCCTCGTGTATCCTATCTGCAAACCCAGGATATTTCTACATGTGTACCAATTTTAATCAACCAGCCCAAAACAAAAAAATAAATAGGGAGAAAAGGGCTATGCACGAACATTATAAAGCGACCCATCTGCACCAACCGAACACCCCTCGTCCAAGTATCCCATTTTGCTTACAATCGCTGCAATCCCACACGCACTGAGCCTAGCGGCTCTCTTGCCAATGAGCATAGCAAGCGCTCTGAAGAATTGACGCTCAGCAAGGGTCGTTTCAAGCGCGAAAAAGTGCGTGAAGATGCCGATAATCATGAGCAATTCGTCCGTGGGATCACTGTGCGAGTGAAAGTAGTTGATGTAAATTAGTTACGAAAGGGATGGGGTGGATGGATAGACCGGCCTTTCCATAAGAGATAAGAACGCGGTGTCAAAGACGTAGGGAGCTTCGAGTTTGTAGGTGTTTTGGCCCAAGAAGAGGACACCCTCGTCGATGAGTTCACAGATGACGAGTCGGAGGATTTCACCGAGGTATCGACCTGATATGAGTTTCTACCCACAAGAAAATATTGTTGTCAACAAGTGAAAGAGAACGATATAAATCAGGTCTATACATACCTCAAAGGCCTGTTCACCAGGTTTGTTCGATGTCTCATCTACGACCTTATCGTACTTGGTCCTCGGAAGATGCTCATGCTCGAACGAATCGAATGCACCCTATATCTCCAAAATTATATATGAGTATCCACACACATCATCAGAGCAAGAATCGAAAAAGACTGGAAGCATGAGAAGCTCTCACCCATTCACAATTGATTGCCATCTCCGCCTTAGGATCGATACCTAAATCCTTCGACTTATCAATATTAGACATCTTCTCCATATACGCAGCATTGCACCCAGTTCCAAAGATTACAGCAATCTTGGTCCGTGGGTTGACATAGTGGGAGGCGATAAGCGTTCCTGTAGTGTCATTGATGAGAGCAGTCAACGTCACTGGAAGGTTCTGTGATGGAGGTTTTTGTGATCAATATTATAATTGGACTACATTTGGTGATAAGATAAGAATAAGGAGTTTGAACGTACGACTTTCTGGAGAGACTGGGTGAACATGGCGCCGACGTCTCGTCCTTCAGTATTGGTAGCCCCGAAGCCTTTGGTCCATCGAATGAGGACACCATGGTCAATCCTCTCCTGGCTTCCGTGGATGTCAGGACACGACACAAGAATTAAGAAAATATGAAGCCTTACATGCATGGATACGAGAACTATTAAAAGTCATGAGTTTATGGAGAATAAGAGAGAAATAAAATAATTTACGGTAAACCCAAGAGGAAGAATCTGGTCTTGCTTGATAGTACCTTCCACAATATTAGAATCGATAAAAGTCTTGAGGCACTCGGCGCAAAAGTCAAAGAGTTTCTGCCCGTCTTCTTGTTTCTGTTCTTCCGAAAGACGGTACTTTGATTGAGTGATTTCAAACTGGCCCTGTCCCTGCAACGTTACAAGACAAACACGAAGGTTGGTTCCACCTATGTACATATAGTATGGGCGTCAGGTTGGGGGATACGCATATGACGAGTGACTGACCGAGGTCGACAGCTAGGAAATCACCATGCTCCTCCCCATTCGGCCATCCGAACACGAACGTCGGGATCATAGGCTACTTTCAGAGCTGACGCAAACCTATAACACGGATTGGGGATGAACGACGCACGACGATCTGACCATGTTTCTGCAGGCCAAGTTCAAGTGAGTCCTTGAACGCCTCGACGATCATTCGCATCCTCTGGGGGGTCAAAGTGAAGCTAACGCGATAAAAACACTGATCCGTTCGTGCGAGGGAAGACTAATAAGTGATCTAATCAGGAACAACACTTACAGGCTCTCATACTTCCTCAAATGATCCGCCATCGTCCTATCGTGCACATCAGCATTCTCGATCTAGTACAGCGATACAACGAGGACACAACTCCCCAGTCGAGAGGGAATGACGTAGTTGTGATTAACAGTGATGTGCTTACTTTTTAGTAGCATGAGGAAGGTCTTCTTCATCGTGTGTTCTGGTGTGGAAAGCAAGGGTTTGACCTGAAGGCAGAGTGAGGCTGCCGCTACCTCGTCGTGAAGCAGGCATGGTACAAGAAGCGATGAAACCTTCTGTGTGCTCCTTCCTTCTCTCCTTGGAGCCATTCAGGTCCCGTGATCTTGCCACCGGGCTTCCAGGCAGGTCTCATGATTCATTTACTTACAGTAACTTACTCCACGCCATGATTGGCCTAAAAACAACACTCAATGTTCGTTGGTCTTCATTACTACCTAATCACTTAAACTGACAATGACAACAACAACAACAGTGTATAGATAACTCTGGTGCTCTCCTTGTAGAGTGCGTCAATATTCTAAAAAACAAAGTAAACAATGGGTGGGGCACGATAGGTGACGAAATCGTCTGTGTCGTCAAACGCGCCAGACCTATATCCACATCTACCGCCCAACAATCTTCTGCCACCATTACTAAAGTCAAACGAGGAGACGTTCGACGAGCGGTTATTGTCAGAGCACGTAAACCTGTTCGCAGGCCAGACGGAAGGTTCATCCGGTTCGACGATAATGCGGTCGTGCTGTTGAATAATAAAAGAGAGATGTTGGGTACGAGAATAGGTGGGCTTGTTAGTGCTGATTTGAGGATGAAGGGCTGGGGCAAGATAGTTAGTTTAGCTCCCAAGGTAAAGTGCTTCACGACTGCAATTATTCATTGGCTCATGAAACTTTCTAGGTCGTGTAATGCCTGTCATCATCTGTATAGACTTTTATCCATCATTCTTCTATCTGCACACGCAGAAAAAACATACATTTCAGTTTGCTTAGAAGCGCAATAACCCCCGTCTTTGCCTCACGTCTATGCCGTACAATCAATGTCAGGGAGAGGCATCTATCTTCTGCATGCGGATTACACGTCTCAAGCAAGCGTGTTCCTCGACAAGTTCTATCTCTGAATGAGGAAATGATATCTCACATCTCTTTTGTAAGCAACCCTGACCTCCGTTTCACACCTTTCGAAAGCTTTCACAAAATATCACACTGTTTCTACAGGGTATACTCTAAATCCACTGTACAGCATACAGGTACATGGTATACAACAAACATGTGTCAATTCTATATAAAAAAACATGAAAACAACCCCATCCGGACGACCAGGAAACGTGTTGCATGGGATAAGTATACGAAAAAAAAGGCTCAAAGGAGAGACTGATCGAGAACAGAGAGTCTAGGTGAAAAAGGAGCGGCAATGAAGTAGGGATCATCCAGGATCAAGAAGATCAAGCAAGCAAGGAGCGGATAGCGGGAGTATTCGACGGGGTCCAGGTCGCCCAGCGACCTCAAGGATCAACACCAGTCCCCAGCCCAGCAACAGCAAAACCCGAGAAGAAGAGAAAACCGGCACCACAATAGCCCAACTCAAGACATCGCAACACCCTCCCCAATCCTCTTCACATCAATCCTAACCCACCTCTCATCATCAACCTCAACTTCACTCCTCCTATTCCATCCTGCCCTCCTCATCTGACTATCCCTCCTATCACTACATGACATCTTTCTCCTCAACATCGGCCCCAGATCTCTCATGAACCGTCCAAATGATCCAACGCCAGCACCAGGCGCGGCTAAAGCCCGCTGCAGCGTCCGTCTCCGCGACACGATCATTGCAGTGAGATCACGACCCCGTATATCCTGCGACATGGCACTTCGACGTTTAGAACGATGTGTATGCCTGGCGAGGAGGTCTCGAGGGACCGGCGGCGCTTCGGACCGTGCAAGAACTTCAGCGGGCGGAACGGGCGTATCATCGGAGTGTTTTCCCGCGCGACGTTTGCGGAGTCGCTTGTGTCCGGAGGGGGAGGAGGTCGAGGAGAACGGGTCGGTCATATCGAGCGCAGACCAGCTGGTTATCGAGATAGTCGGGTATCTGTTGTTAGTCCTGGGGAACGCGGGGGATGAGCTCTGTCCTGCTGCATTGTCCTGCTGCGGTTTCAACGTTCAAAGCGATGTTGATGCTGGAGACAAGAGAAAGAAACTTACGTTCTTGTTCAAGAACAACACCGCGTGTCTGCTCACACCCACTTGGTCATCCACATCAACCTCCCAGAACCCTTCATCAGTTACATCATCACCATCGCTCTCTAGCTTCCTCCCAGTTTCCGCCTTCTGTCCCTGCTCCATGCCCCACCTTGCATAAACGGTCCTCAGGGGATCGAATTCAAAACCATCGTCCAACTTCTCAAGACACGAAAATTCCCGGTTCGATCTGTACCCCTGCAGCTTGCCCAGCACCGATCCTTTCACTCTCAGGAATAAGGGAACATCAGAGAACGTCTGCAGAATCGCCGACGAGGTCCTGTTGGGTCCGTGATGTACGTTGGCTCGCTGTCTACGGTGTGACTTGTCTTTGTCTGTGTGTGGTGGAGACAGAGACAGCGTTGGTGTGCATGCCCTGGAGGGTGGACCAGTGAAGTATCGTTGATGTGTCTCACGGAAGTACGCGAGAGTGGAGACCGTGACGGTATCAGAGTCTAGCACCGTACACAGTCCTTTCGTCATGATAGATGCAGACGCGGCTAGACTAGTTCGTCTCGAGTTCGCTTTCATGCTCCGTCCTCCGTTCAGATCGAGGTACAAACTGTTCAGCAGCTGCGAGAGGCTGTCCCTCCGGACGGAAGATGGTGTATCGACCTCCATCTCATTGTTTCGTCTCGACTTGACGGATTTCTTATTTATGCGGTGGGGGACTGCAGCTGAGCGTCGAGTCTCATTGGACCCAGGGAAGGACACAGAACTTGGAGAGAGTGGAGAAGGGTGTTTCGAGGAGTGCGAGGTGGAAGCAGCAGCAGGAACAGACTCTGATGAAAGCTCAAGTAGTTCAGCGCCCGTGAACGCGACGATTCCTTCTTCAGGGTCCCAAATCGCTGCAAAAGTGAGCGCAGAGGAATCTGGTACGACTTCTGACCAGCGATGTTGAAAGCTATCTCGTCGGGTTAGCTCGTACGGTGACTTGGGGTACTCAAAGTCTGAGCAGCACGTTGCCGATGAAGTATAGCCTGAGTCGCTAACGAAGGTCTACATAGCAGAGGCACATTAAGAAGCTTGTGTACACAGAGACGATGACCCGGAAAAAACGCGTACCTGGTCGACGATATGGGAAGACAATCTAGTTGGAAGTCCACCACCAGTAGCATTGGATAGACACGTTGTCCTTGCAATCTTGAAAACACCCATATTATTAAGAGGGAGGAGTTGAAAGAGTGGCACAAGAAAGAGTGCTTTGGATGACAGGGCTTATGAAGAGACAGGAAACGAAGAAAAAAAACACGCCCTGGGCTCATGGGACGCACAAAATGATAGATTCCGGTCGCAGAATCTAATCAGCCCTTGAATTCTTTATGAAACCGAATTCATATTATCACACCCCGTGGACACGAGGAGTGGGAACTCATTGGGGAAGGTGACAGATTGACGCTTATCCCAGCTGATTCTTGGATTGATTTCTGAGTGCTGAGTGAGTCTGAGGGTGATAGTTCAGCAGAGCGGAGATTACGTTGCCAGGCCGTATAGCCATGTCTGAATCATTGACACGCCGCGTAGTCGGATGTCTGAAGCAAGTTGCACGGAATCAGTAGAAGTGCTGAGACGTGAAACTTGCAGTGATGAGGTACGATCAACTCGACAACATTTTCTATCCCTGAGATAAATGACCAGGTTCTTGGTAGCAAGCATTCCAAGAAGCCATGAAATATCCCAGGCCTGGCGACTACTCATGGGCATCCACGCATTGTTCATGCACAGAAGTCGTGACGCTGCTTTGTATTAGAACTGTTTATCGGGATCACGAACACTAGCGTACATGATATCATGTAAATCGAGAAGAAACGCTCCGTCGTTGCCTATCGTTGTGGGTGTAATCGCAAGTTGCATTAGTACTGTAATATGCTCAGTCCGCCTCACCCGGTCACTGTCTACGCAGACATAGTATATGTCCAGTAACGACAAGCGCTTGAACTATAACATTTGACTTGAGATAGCTTCAGCTTAAGAATGACCCACTCTACGTACTTTATTACTGTAAATACGAAAAAGGTCGCCTCAAGCACATCATTCTCGATTAGCCCACCGCGAGGGTCGAACTCGCAGCCTTCAGAT